>JAHBCN010000310.1:212466-238171 GCA_019359885.1 Listronotus oregonensis
CAATGGATTTGCCGATATGGAGTTCCAAGAGAAATACATACTGATCAAGGTTGAAACTTTGAATCTGATCTCTTCAAGAACCTCTGTAATCTCCTGGGAATCCATAAAACCAGAACCACACCCCTTCATCCCCAGTCAGATGGAATGGTCGAAAGATTTAACAGAACTCTTGATAACTACCTGAAAATTAAAGTAAATGACCAACAAAGTAACTGGGACAACTGTATACAGCCGTTTTTACTGGCCTATCGCTCCGCAGTTCACGAAACCACTGGAACGTCACCTGCAAAAGTCATTTTTGGAGCGGAGTTATGCCTTTCAGTTGACTTACTTACTGGACGACCTTCTACCAATGAAAAAACAGCAGAAGATTATGTAAGTCAACTTAGTAAACAGCTACAAGAAATACACGAAGGGGTTCGCAATAACCTACAAAAAGAAAGTGACCGTATGAAGTCCCGCTATGACTTAAAAGCCAATCATCAGGGATTTTATGTCGGTGAAAAAGTTTGGTTATATAATCCAAAAAGAACCAAGGGGCGTTCACCGAAACTGCAAAAGTCATGGGAAGGACCATATAAAGTAGTGACCCGGCTTAATGATCTGGTGTACCGAATTCAGAAGAGCCCACAAGCAAAGATGAAAGTTGTACATCTGGAACGGCTGTGCCGCTATCAAGATCGAGAAGATACTTGATCGAGACGATCAAAACTTGGGAGGGGGCAATGTTACAGACTTTAAAAATATCTGTTTAGTTAATAGAATTGTAAAAGGTTAGAATTATTTTGGTAACAATTGCATATACGGTTTTCTGCTATTTTTGGATTTTATGAATTTTTTTTTAATAAAATTACATTTAAGTATCCTTTGGGATAGCAAATATACTACCGGAGAAGAGAAATTGTGTTTAATTTTTGTTTTTTTCAACCAAATAAACTTACTGGATCTTGGAGTGAATTTGAGTGCTGGGCGGGGTAAAAACGTATAAATTGATAATTATTTAGTTAAACATAACACACAGAAACAGAAATCTATTGACAAAATACGCAGAAAATCGGGAAAAACAACTTTTAATTTAAATTTAAAAAAATATAGGTTAGAAATAAATCTAATATCTGATAACACATTCATCAAATTTTGGCGACATACCGCGTTGAACATTGTTAGGACAGTTAACATACCGGTTTATTTTCGCGAGAAGCGGTAACGTAGGGGAAGGTGTTCTGTCGTCAGTATCTACGTCATTACTTTGTACCCAGTATCTACCGCTATCGCCACTAGTCGGAGGAGCGTTAATAATGGTTATGTCAAATTTAAATTTAAAATAATGGAATATTCGCGGCTTTTCTATTGTTTTGGTTCTGTGATGTTTTTTTTTTGCTATGGTTTAACAACTATTTGGATTGCATATTTTTTGATTTATTAGTTAATTCCCAAATGGATGAATTAATACAATTATATAACAACCATAAAGGAAAAATTTACTTATTATAGTTGACTTGAAAACAGGTAATATCTTATTAAATGAAAAATTTCGTTTATTTATTATCTTTTCGACTTATTTCTTAACTCTCCAAAGACCTTACATTTAAATTTAAGCTTAAAAGTCGATTAAACCATTAGTAGTAAGTTGACATACGTAAACCGTTTCGTTTTTGCGAGGATAGGCGGGTTAAACACGGTTAGAATGGTGGGGGAAAAACTGCTATCAACCAGTAGTTGAAAACGGTAAGTCGCGAAAATATTCTTATTCTTTCTACATTGTCAAATTCAAAATAAGTATCAACAGTGTTGCCGGACTTAATAATTTTCGGCCATCAAATTTTGATATTCTGGTTCTGTCTAAAATATAATTGGGATAAATAAAAAGCTGCTTTGCTTACCAAAACTAACCATGACCGACTAGGGGCTCTTGAATTTGTCTAAACAGTTGGTCATGGTTAATTTTGGTTAGTTAAAGCGGCTTTTTATTTTTCCCAATTATATTTGACGTGAAAATGCCGGAACGTATTCGAAAAGACCCTGATTTGGCAACACTGCACGCTGACGTTCCTTGTCATAATGGGGAGTTTTCGCATTATATGGAGAAAATCAATGGTAATTTTAAATTTTCAAATTAAAATAAAAAATATTAAAACACATAATTTCTCTTCTCCGGTAGTATATTTGCAATCCCTAAGGACACTGGAATATGACTATATAAAAATTTTACCATATAATCCAAAAATAGAAGAAAACCGTATATGCAATAATTACCATTACTTTATTTAGGTTAATAATTTATTAAAAATAGGTTACCTTAGTTTTTCCCTTTTTCGACGGTCATTGCGGATTATCCTGAGGGCGCTGGAGACATCTATTTAACACTTTTCTTGCATCCTGTAGTAAAAGAATTCTTCCAGCTAATTCTAGACTTTTCCAGACTTTTCCATTCTTTTCCACATTACTATATAAAGCGCGAAGGAAATCTGTACGGGCCAGTTTAGTTTTGTATTCAGACAAGATAAGAAGTTGACAGACAGTTAAAGGTTAAACAGTTGTCATTATTACGTTACGTTAAAGTGTTACCATAGAAACGTTTGTAAACCAGATATCCAATAAAAAGGTGTAAAACCAGGATCCGTGTTTTTATACGGTGTCCGAACAATATATATATATATATATATATATATATATATATATATATTATTATATTATATCATATATATATATATATATATATTATATATATATATATATATATATATATATATATATATATATATATATATATATATATATATATATATATATATATATATATATATATATATATATATATATATATATATATATATATATATATATATATATAATTTTTTATTTTTATTTTTATTTAAGGAAAAATTTTATATATAGTTTCGCAACGTTATATTGTGGTTTTATATGAAAATGGGCGAAACGTCAAAGTAATGCTTTCCTTAAATAACAAATAACAAAAACCTATACCCAGAACAAACTTATATATAAACAAATGGTTTAAGAAAATTGATATATATATATATATATATATATATATATATATATATATATATATATATTATATATATATATATATATATATATATATATATATATATATATATATATATATATAATATATATATATATATATATATATATTATATATATATATTATATTCTCAGTTTAGTCGATTATATTTCGTAATACTTTTTTTGCTGCCATTGGTTAGTTATGGTCAATGTTTGCATAAAGCGGTATTGTGGTGTAAAAATTTGAAAAAAAGCATTTTTTTATTACATTTTCAAAGTTTAGATATTTAAAAATAGGTCCTTAAAAGGATTTTTCTAAATTTTAATTATTTACCGAGTTACTGCGATTTTGATGACGCTTCGAGTAAGCTGATTCTATTAGAATATATCTAACAATAAGCATTTTCTCGAAACTACTTTTTTTAAGAAGGCGTGCATGATATCTTAAGTTCTACTCAATCAATTTATTTGAAGTTTTGTAAGAAGCTTCTCTATACATTTCGTTATATTACCAAGCATATTCCTGCCATTTTCTGAAAAAAATTACTTCGTCGAGCTTGAGAAGATAGCGACATTTTCACTGATTAAGAATCCGTTCGATTTTTTTTATTTCAGATGACCAGGAGGGTTGGAATTCTGCACGCCAGGACACCTTTTTTGAGTTTTTAATTCTTTTAACTTTAAAAATTTTTCATGTATTTCTAAAATACAAATAAACAAGCTATAAAAAAATAGATAGTAAAAATATTCTTTGTTTGTTTTTTTATCGAGTTCGAAAAAACGCTTGAAATTCATGCCTCTAGACCAGAATACCCCCTTAAATTTTTTCGACATTGTGTTCAGTACTGGTCACTTATCTTTAAAAATATATTTTTTTAATGTATTGTTTAATTCATTACTCCTGTCTCAAGTATTTTAATAGAAACTATGATTACATAAACGCAGTAGATACAAAACATTTAGTGTTCACCCCCTTAAATATTAGCATGTTATTAAGAAACACCCTGTATATTTACCATGAAAGTATAGCCAAAAAGACACCCAATGAAGTTTGCTCGTTTTTACTAGATTACATTTTCAACAATTCTGAAGGCATTACAGAGCTTTGTATCTATAGTGATAATTGCTGGGGACAAAATAAAAACCACGCTTTAATAAGAATGATTCTTGCACTGACTGACACTAAAAGATTTTCCAAAATAGTACAATATTTTCCAATAAGGGGGCATTCTTTTCTGCCTTGCGACAGAGATTTTTATATGATCAAAAGGGCACTTAAAAAACGTGATCGAATTTACACTGTTCACGATCTCACAAAAATCATTGCTAACGCCTCCAGAATGCATAAATTTGAGGTGAAGAAGGTTAATACAGCTGGATTAACAAATTTTAAGTCATGTTGGCCGAGATATTACAAGAAGAATGTAGTGTCAATAGAAACTCGAGATCAAGAAAGAACCAAAAAAAAATAATAATAATAACTTTACCATCAGCAAGTTTCATTATTTTGTGTATGACTCCAAGCATCCTGGATGTGTTAAGGTTTCGAAAGTTCTTAAAAGGTATGATGGAACATAATTTTAACCTTAAAAAAAGTAAAAATAATACCGTGAATTTTCCAAAAACACCATGTTATCCAGTGGGAAAGTGCCAATTAAACAAAAAACTATGGATGGGATCAAAAAGTGTGTAGAATTTGTCGAGAACCCTTACAAAGAGTTTTATAATGAAATAATTTTGACTTGGCCCAATACCTCCATACAAAATGATGACGAATAACAAGAATAAACTTTCTCCATTTAATATGTTTATGTAAAATAAAAATTTAAAAATATTTGTAGAAATAAAAAAAAATAGTTTTTAAATATATTATTTGCATTTTTTATGCAGAAAGCGCTTAAGTCAGGTTTTTTTTCTTTAATTTTTTGACACGGAAAGATTTGAAAAAAACAAAATTTAGATTTTTTTTAACTCATTTGAATAA
This sequence comes from Listronotus oregonensis, assembly GCA_019359885.1. Taxonomy (NCBI): domain Eukaryota; kingdom Metazoa; phylum Arthropoda; class Insecta; order Coleoptera; family Curculionidae; genus Listronotus; species Listronotus oregonensis. The sequence continues at coordinate 217,484 of JAHBCN010000310.1, forward strand.
GTGCATCAAGTGGTACCTGCAAAATGTTTAAATTAAAAATTATATAGATTTTGGAAAGTTTTTTTTGTTTTTCTTAAAAACAAGTTTTCTGACTTATGTCCTTTCTGCATAAAGCGATTTATTTATTTTTGCACTTCTTGGAGTTTTAAATTCCAAATAACAAAACTGGACTGTGCAATCTTACTTTTATTTATGAAATTATAACAATAAGTATTGAATTTATTTTACCCTGATGTGGATTGATAATGGATAAAAATATAATAAAAATGTATTATTATTTGCAATGTACCTAATGTATCCCTTCAGAGTAAGTAGTCTCCCAAAAAGGGTTATTCCTCCGCAAATATTTGTTTTTCAACAGATTTGTTTTTGATCCCATGCAGTCAAGCACAATCTGAACGACCTTCTTTGATTTTTACATTTTTTTAATGTTTCTGCACATTTTATTAATAATTTAATTATTAATTCGTAAATTAAATTAACATTTATTTATTTTATAGTACTACATTTACGGTGGACTCAAGGGGAGAACATGCAATCCAACAAATGTTACTCACTCATCCTTTAACAACTGGAGGAAGAATAACTGTCGGTACTAATTATCCAAGGTATTTATAAGTTATTTATTCTTCTTCTCTTAAATGATTTTTAACTTTAAAAGTTTTGTCAGAGCATAAAACCCCTATAGCATATTTGGATGTAACAATAATTATACAATAAAAATTTAAAAAATAAAATTATGTCAAGGCTTGTTTTGTTCACCCCCAAGCACTTCTAAGTTTCCACTTATATTAAAAAAAATCTGCTGAGACTAGAAAAATTTTGCATTTCTTTTTAGGGTGCAAACCTGTGTTTATATTTATTTGGTTGAATTTTAGCAGACCATAATATTGCTTTATATCTTTGTTGGGAAAATTGAGATAAAAAACTTTTTAAATAATTTTAATCATTTAAACACTATTTTAATTAGTAGTTTCAAAAAGAATTAATGTTTTTGTCTGTAGCTTTTATAAAAGGGAACGTAAATAAAGTAATGAATTATTATTTCGCAAATATCTATTTTACGGGCTTTTTTTATCCCATAATAGTATTTAGGGTAATAATAATATATGTAATTTAAAAATATTAATATTAAAAAAATCTATGTTTCAAAATAAAACCAAATTTAAGTTATTTTAACGATTTACATGCAGACAAAATCTCAATCTAAATTTTTTTAGCAAAACTTTTAAACAACAAAGTGTATTTTCCTTTTGCTCTACTTTAAAATTATATTTCTTTGTCAGAGCGAAATGGAAACTGGGTTGGCTAATAAAATTTTAGTATTATTTTAATTTCTTATACTTATGTATATGTTGGCGTTAAATACTGAAATCTGTCATTCTCTGAAATAACTATTCAGTACATGTATTGCCGGCAAACAGCCTAAAAACCTTATTATGTCAGAACTATAAGAACTTTAAATCTATCATTAATATTATTACTATTATTATTATTTAAAAGATGTTATTATAAGTTTAAATTTTTTGATCACATAATAATTGTAATCTAGTTGTCGCACTTATGTAAATTGTTTATTACAAATAATTGCACAGTATCTTAATAAACTAAGTGTAAGAGTGCCCTTAATAATTATTAAACTGTTTTCTAATAAATATGACTCATGTACAGGATGTCTCATTTGAAAGTTAAGTCCGTTTCTGGTGAAACTGGAAGTTACCAGAAATCACGTGATTTTTCTATCTCTCATCATTTTTCTATTTTTAAATATGCAAGAAAATACAATCTATTGTACTATCATATATTCATAAAAATTTGGTTTTATCAAAAAGCAGGTAACTGCAAATTTAAGCGGCCGGATCTTAGACTAAAATATCGCTAGTACTCTTTACTTTCATGAACCAAAATAAGAAGAGGTCCAAGGGCATTACCCCAAAGGGGTCGTCCATTAATCACGTGAAGTTTTTTTTAACATTTTTAACCCCCCCCCTTGCTACATGGTGAGGTTGAAGACTAACCTTCCCTCCCCTACCCGAAATCACGTGTATTTTTTTTAGTACAAATAATCTTAAAAATTTTTGAATATTATCTTTAATTGCAGGTAAGTATAATCTAATTCAATTCTGAAAAATTAAGGACCGTGATAAAAATGGGGAATCGTTGCCTGGCAACGGCGAGTCGAGCTCACACGCCGCTTTTCGGTTGTTTAGAAATCGCGCGTTCAACGACAAAATAAATACACGTAATATCTCACTACACCTCAATCCCTACTTGTGATATTTCGTGATTTTTATCGAACCCCCCACCACCTTCACGTGACTAATGGACGACCTTAAAGTGGGGCATGAAAATGTCTTTTAATTTTCGAAAAAAATATTAAAGTAAATATATAAAAAAACAAATAATAAAGCTTTTTAATCTCGGCTGCGAATTTTGGCCGCCATTCGCTTCAGATTTTTGGGTGAAGAACTTAGCTCTCTACAGTCGCGATGTTCACAGTGGTTATGTTCATGGTTTTCTTTGTCGGGAGCCCAAAAACCGACCAAGAATGGAAAACGCAAGAGGCGCAAGCGTCAACTTGCGAAACCATCCATACTCGAGTTTCACGACGTTCGTAGGCTTTCGCGTCGCGAGTGTAAAACCGTTTTATAATTTGACACTGAAGACTAAGCTAGTAATAATTTAAAATCACACTGTTTGCATCAAAATTTGTGCCTACCGGATTTTTAAAAACCATAAATATACTTTTGGTCTAAAAAGAGACTCAAAGAGAGAAAGAAAATATAGCAGGATCGAGGATGGTAGATCAAACCCAACTTAAATAATTATCTATGTTATTGTTACGTTAATGTTGGTACATGTCAAAGTTGTATTTCATTTTAATTCGGGCAAAAGTGGCTACAAGTGTACCATACTGTTTTTATGATTTGAAGCCATAAAAGCAGTTGACATAACCCTATTTAATACAAAAGATTGATAAATTAAACATTCTTTTAATTTACAATGTATTTAAGGTTTTTAAAAAGAAACAGTTTAACTATAAGAATTTTATCTTAGTTCCAGAGCCGTATTTCCAAGCCGACATAGGAGAGATTTTTCAGCAACCAGCTTCCGTAGATCAATTTATGCACAAAATCTGTGGGTCAATGCATTACCAGATGTGACTGGGCGTTACAGGGAATGTTCTCCGACCTTCTTTAGGTAACATACAGTTCATATTGTTTATTGTCATAAATCAATGTAAGATAAAGAGAGTTTAAATTAATGATAAAATTTCTTAATCCTTTCCACACTTTTTTCAGTAAATAGGGAACAGATGAATTTTAAGCTTTTTTCTTATACATTCTGTTTAAATAAAAATACAATAATAGGTATATCAATATTAAGCTAATAAATATTTATAATAAAAATAAAAAATAACATACCCTTTTTTTTTAAAAGCCGTACAGGTTGAGTGTTTTAATGCAATATGTCAAAAATGGTTTAAAATATTTATATGAAATTTTGGAGATGTAGTAAGTACAGGGAGGGACAGATTTTACGTTATTTTTGGAGTTTTTTTCTTTCACCCCTTTGTGAGTGGTGGAGGATGACTTAAGAATTTATAACAAAATGATATGGCTTTTATTGTAAAATACGAATCAACCTAAAAAACTAGGTCTGTGTGTGAAAAAAATGCTCTACTGGTTATTAAATTATGACCAAAGATAGTTTAATTGAATTTAAAAATAAGTCGGAGATTTTAAGTGGACCGAGTCGCGTTTCTAATGAAAACATGTCAAATGTAGGTAGGTAGGTAGGTAGGTTTAAAGTGAGTGGACTTTTTACGCCCTCCACTGGACCGCTCGGTCTATTGTGGCTCACGCCTTTTTATATTTCTCCCAATAGGATCGGCCTTCTAATGAATCCGATACCAGATTGGGAGAGAGTTCTTACATCTCCTCTTACTCGTGTCACTACCGGACACGAGCACAATGTGTTCCTGTCTCCTGGAGAGTATGACGAGCAAACAATTAGATCCATCATGCTCTCCTCTCCCGGTCTAGTGACGTGGGTAGCTACCAGGTCCTTGTTACAGGAACCAGATGTTCTTTCTGAGACCGCATCTCCAGCCTTATCCTATGAAAACGGTCCTATCTGCTTTCTGTTTAAAGCCAGGGAACCCTTTTTCCTATAAAGGCGGTTCTGTCCGCCTTCTGTTTGAATTCAGGGAACCCTTCCTAAGCACCTGTTTGTTCAGGATGGATTAGCCCTTCCCGTGAAACAGGCGCCGGTGACTTCAGGGGGGGGGGCACCTTACGAAACGGATTCACCCGTTTCGGTCGGCGCACCTTTGTCTGCTTATGACCTTAAGTGGCACCTCTCTAAACGGATTTATCCGTTTCGGTCAGGGCACCTATGTCACTTTTTTCTATGAAAGCGGTTCTGTCCGCTTTCTGTTTGGAGCTAGGGAAGTAATAGTAAACCACGGCAGAGCCCCGCATTACCGCAGTAAGGCTAGATACTCTGAGAGGTTGCCCTGATCTCAGAATCACCGTTGGGGACACCTGTTTAAAGCACAGGATGTCATTCACTTATCAGCACGGTATGCTAACACCTTGAGTTAAAGCCTTGTGTTCATCTTAGCTTCGGATCCCGTTCCATTCGGTGGCAACAAGAGTTGCCGATAACGAACAACTCTAGCGCATGTTCCAAAAGATCCTACTGGGCACAACCACAACGACGATGTATGAACACAGCGGTTGGGTGTCAAATGTATCAACTTACTTAAAAATACATTACGGATTTCCATACAAACACGTCTTAGTCCAGTTAAAATGTTTGCTTTATTTTTCACATCACAAATTTTCATGAAATTATTTAGGACCGTTTTCGACATATGGTATTGTAACACTTTAAAAAACTCACCCATCCATAAGGTATATACCTAATACTGTTGAGAAGTTACAGTTCGTAAAATAGTATTATTTTTTTTAGGAATAATCCAGCCGCTAGACAGCGTCTTGTACCTTGGCTGAATCGTGAACTAAATGCTTTACTATATGAAAACACTCAGTTAATCATGCACTTGGCCGATTTAATTCTTGATAATTTACTAAGACATCACATTTGCAGTCGCACATTCCGTAACTTGCTTCGTGAATATTTTGACACTAAGACTGATCATTTTGTCCACGAGTTTTATAGTTTCATGAAGTCTCCCTTCGACATGATTGGTTATGATAGAAATGTCATCTATACATCAAGGTAGGTAATTTGTTCAAAAAGTAGTGGTACTGATTGATTGATTGATTGATAAAGTAAATACACACAAGCTGAGGTTTTGTCCGCCTCGACACTGCAGCCTACAGGGCTTGTTGTATCTCTTGTGTATTTTTTTTCAGTTAAAAGGTTTTGTCACCTTAGACAGGTGTAGTAGCCCTTTACTGTTCTTTTCTGGTCTCCAGCCTCCTGGTGGTTAGTGTCCACTCATGAGGTTTTGGTTTGTTCTCCAGTATGTAAGTGCAGGGCACTCATATATGATGTGAGAGGCTGTCTCTTCCTCTTCGTCACATAGTCTGCAAATGGGTTCTTCTTCTATAGATGCCCATAGTGTGCATATGTTTTTCTTAGGGTGCAGTGTCCGGTTATTAATCCTGTCACTATCCTAATCTGATTCCTATTTAGTTTTAGTAGTTCACTTGTCAATGCTTTCGATGGTGAGTCAGCATTGATTTACTGTGATTTTGCCTTGGAATGTGGTTCCAGTATGACTGATGTTGTGTTTGAATCCACTCGAGTCATGTAGCCACGAACCGAGGCTTTTGGTATTCCAAAACAGGTTCAGGACCCACAAACATTTGCTGCGGAGCCTCGCCTGGCCAGGGAGTCTGCATTTTCATTGCCCTGTATTCCCTCTGTGTCCTGGCACCCAGGAAAGTGTAACTTTGTTGTGGTTAGCCAGGTTTAGGAGGCATTGCAGACAGTTCCAAACCAACCTTGAGTTGACTTGTTGGGATGCCAAAGCTTTTATGGCCGCTTGACTATCAGAGAAGATAGTAATGTCCCTGCCCTTATATCTCCTCCTCAAGTTCTCTCGCAGACAAAGTTCAATGGCATATAGCTTCCGCCTGGAAAACAGTGGCATATTTCCCCAGGGAAGCATAAGCATTGAACCTGGGGTCATACCATGTATTCCTGCGCCGGCTCCATTGTCAGTCTTGAATCCATCGGTATACCAAACCAACTTCCGAGACTGACCAGGAGATCGCTCACTACCGCCCCAGGTAAGCTGGGTTTTGTATGGTCTGTGTGTATTTATTCGTTTTTGGCATTGTATCACTCCCCATCTCAAATATTGGGTTTGTGATACTGCTCGTTATTCTGGTGTGTGTCCTAGGGCAGGCCCAGAGCACCAGTTGCCGTTACATTTCAGCCTGTATGCCCCAATCCTCGCCTCCGCCTTAATAATTATACCAAGAGGGGAGGCTTAGTAGGGTTTCCATGGCTGCAGTTGGAGTGCTTCTAATAGCTCCCCGTTATACAGAGACATGCTAGTCGCTGGAGTTTGGATAACTCCAGCTCTGCTTTTCTCTGTTCTATTTTTGGCCACCAGATAGTTGAACCGTAGGTTATCATGGGTCTTACCACAGCAGTGTACAACCAGTGTACTACATCAAGGTAGGTAATTTGTTCAAAAAGTAGTGACACTAGTTTTTATTATTTTTACTGAAACGTTTGTTCCCATCTTCAACCAGTATTGAAAAAATATTGCGAACTTTTTTTTTAATATTAAATGTTTGCCTTTAGAGCAAGTAACACATTTTGCATACACAGGTTACACTTTGTATATATTTTTCTTTATAAATAAGAAGTATGAAACTATTAACATTCTGTTTCATTCTTTTCTAATAATTATATTTCGTCAATTTTAATTAAAGACAGTTGCTCTTGTAAAATAAAACAGTTTTATTTAGAGACATTATATTCTGGTATCCCACGAGGGTTTTTGTCTAATGTATGTAAAACTGAGTTTAAAACTGTTTATGATAGAATCTTTGTGGTTTTTTTTTAACAAAAACAATGTTCTTGAAAGATATTGATAGAAAGTTTCGTAACATTCTAATTTTTAGACCGGAATCTCCTGCCCCAATCCTTGAAGATGACACTGTTGAAATACCAGATGATAATAGTGATGACAGTGATGTGGTCTTAGTAAGTGCTAGTAATCCTTCGGAGCCAGTAACCATTAGTTTGATTGAGAGTAACACAGATTCAGATGAACCCATTATGGTTACTTCGAATAATCAGGTAGGCATTGAAGTCTTAAATTTATTTTAAGAATTCTAGTTAATCACTGCAATAATACCATAACAGTTAAAATAAATGGTAAATTTGCTCGATAAACTGGTAAATTACATTCAGATATGTGTAAAACTAGCCGTTTTCGGAATATTTGCATGATTTATAATCCTTGTTAAGGTTACTTGTATAAATAGCCCAGTATCACTTCAATGGAACCTCCTGCCCCCAAGAAGAAATATAAAAAACTATATTATCTGTGATTTATTTAAATAATATTAATATATTAGTATATAAAGAAAATCCAAAAAATCTATTCTGAAAATTACTATCTTGTTAAACAGACTTTTTTATGTTGAATAAAAACTTGTTTCTTTCTAGAATCAAACTGTTTGGATTATTATTAAACAAAACTACTATTTATTATTATTAAAAAAATTATTTCTAGGTATTTCAAATAGCCCGTTAAATTAATTAAAAAAATATTATTTTTGTTTTTTATATTAGATTTTTCTACCGTTTTTTTGTTGTTAAATAATTGATAGATTATATGGTTGTTTTCTTAGATATTTTCAGATTAAGTTTTTGAAAACGGTAAAGGTTTTTCAGGTTTAGTACGGCTATAAAGGGTAAGTTCGTCGTTGGCCAAGTTCTTTATTTACATCTCGGAGGAGAGCGGAGCGAGCAGATTTGTATGCCACATGGTCTCGCAGCAGATGATCTGCTAATACAGCGTTTCTCAAAGTATGTTCCGCGGAACCCTGGGGTTCCGCACGACTTCGGCAAGGGTTCCGCGAAAAAAAATGATTCTCTGAGTCCAGAATCCTGACTGGATTTGGATTTTCAAAATTTTTTATCACACTTACGTATTACCGGGGGAAAATAAGTATCGCATGCAATAAGCTGGACGCTAGACTTTTTACAGACTTTTTCCATTCTTTTTAATGATCACTTTACTATAAAAAGCGCGAGGGAAGTCCGCACGGCAGAGCCAGTTTAGTTTTCCAACTTTGTCTTTCGAAGAGATAAGAAGTTGACAGACAGTTAAAGGTTAAAGAGTTGTTATAATTACGTTACGTTAAAGGACTTTAGTTACCATAGAAATGTTTGTAAACCTGATATCCAATAAAAAGGTGTAAAACCAGGGCTTATTTGTGTTTTTAGGCAGATACGGGGTGTCACGGAACACTATGTAAGAAAAGTATCCTTTTTCGATTATTTCCTAAGAGCGCTGTTCATCCTGTAGTAATTCCCTTTGGGTTTTTTCTTTTCCAATAAATTATTTTGTCTTTCGAAGTAAGAAGTTGACAGACAGTTAAAGGTTACTAATGTCGTTAAGTGTTACCATAGACTTTGTAAACCTGATACTAAAAAGGTGTAAAACCAGGATCTGTGTTTTTAAGGACCTATTTTTCATGTTCACCCTTTGTTTTATTGTTGATTAATTAACCTTTTTTGAATTAATTACACGCACAAAGAACCCAAAATGCACTCACCTTTGACTTATAGAAGGTCTTCGCTGAGGGTGCACCCTTTTTATCTTTTTTCTTTTGGCTGCGTGGTCTTGGATGTACCCGATGTCTCCGGTGTTCGGGGCACAACAATGGGAGATGATAACGATGATATTCACAAAAAAGCAGTAGCCGATGGGCTGTAATTATTAATTATTGTTTTTTACACAACGTGACCGTTGCCGAATTTTCTGCAAAAGTGTCGTAGCGCTCTCGGTCAAAGCGCAGGATCAGGTGGATATGCACCGGAACCTTGTGCGTATGGAAATTAGCGCGCATATTTAAATTCGAAGGAATCAGTTTTAATTTAGGAAAATTAATAAACAAAATAAAATAAAATATATAACGCTTGGAAACGAGTGAGTTTCCAACATTCCACCCACCAAAAACATGATAGTTTTTCTATTCTACTGTGGAGAAAAAATTGACTGTTCCAGTCAGAAAAAAAAATTAACAATAAAACTCTTAACCAGACGTAAGGGTATAGCACTAAAATAAAACAAAAATTCAAAAAAATTGATGAGCAAAAAATGAGCCTTAGTACTCCGGTAAAGGGCAAACCTTTACAACGGGACGTTGAAAGGTTCCCGATGGGGTCCTAAGGGTCACAACACGTACCACCCCATCGTCACCAGGGTGAAGTTTTGTTACGCGTGCAAGAGCCCATTCTCTCGGAGGTTGCTGTTCGTTTTTTATTAAAACTAAGGTGTTCTCTTTTATGTTAGGTATCGATGTTGTCCATTTAGAACGAGTTTGCAGTGTATGCAGATATTCTTGAGCCCACCTTTTCCAGAAATCCCCTTGCATCTGCTGTAAAAGTTGCCAGCGGTTGAGGCGATTGAGGGGAATCTCAGATAAATCAGGTTCTGGGAAAGAGGTGATTGGTTCACAGGTCAGAAAATGGCCTGGTGTAAGTGGGGTAAAATCGTTAGGATCCTCGCTAATAGGACACAAGGGTCGAGAAAAAGTTAAAAATGTTTTAAGATTTTCGTATGTGGGCATCTCAATTCTGACATGTTCTTGTTCAAAATCTTGACGAGATTTAATATCAATTTTTTTGTACAAAATATTAAAAATCAAAAAATCCCATTCTTCAACTTTGAACTTTAGAGCTTTGAGGGCTGCTAAGTTTTCAAAAAAAGTATCAAGGAGGTGTCGTAGTTCTTTAGAACTTGAATTTTTAACAGGGGGGGCCTCTTAAATAGCGTTAAAATAAGATGTGGCTAGTTTACGTTTATTCTGATACCTTTCTGTTATTAAAAGTTTAAAAGGTTTCCCAGTTAAAATTGTCATAAGATATCTGAATTTTTCTACATTTGATATTTCTGTGTTTGAATGTACAAGGCTGTTGTAGAGTTCATAAAAGGTAGGCCACATTTTTAGGTTTCCATCAAATGTAGGGATCGAAATATCCAACTTTAGAGTGGGTCTGCTCACACTTGACGAGGCCGAGGGGGTTTGACTGTTGTTCAACCTAGGAGAAACTGAAGGGAATAAAGGAAGCTCATACTTTTTTGCTCGAATGCCATACAAATATGGCTCAGCTTGGGCTCTGACAGCGTCATGTGTAGCAAATTCCTCATCAGAGATTAAAGAAATTATTTTATTTTGAATTTCCTGAAAATCATCTTGAAGAGTATCCAAATACTCTACTCTAGCAGCAAAATTTTTTTCATAAAATGGATCAGTTGTGTTTTTTGTCCCATAATTATAAACTTCCTCTAATCTCGCTAAGGCAGTTTTAAGTTTTAAGATTAATCTATCGATTGTGTCAGTTTTACTCACTTTTTAAAAAATAGTACTTATATTTTTTACAAGAATTGTATGTTTTGTGTTTATTTATGTGCAGAAATGCAGGTTAATTTAAGTAAAACTCACCGAATTTGCTACAAAACCACTGTAAGCACTTTAAGCACTCCACATAATCTATACAACACCCTTACGAGTTGTTATTTTATTTAATTCTTTATAAAATTACCGATTTTCGAATGTAAACAAACGTATTAAAGGTTATTTTCACCACCAACAAAACACGACTAAAATACCATCACTGATACCATATACCATGTGTTTTTGTGGCTGGAATGCAATATCACTAGGGTGACCTTACCGACCATACGCTTCCATGCGTTAGAGAGAGACTAACCTAATCCGATTAGTTGGATGAGTTTAGGTTAGTTGCTATGAGAACGAATATATAAAAATCGCCGGCTCCTATCATCCGGTTCGATAGGGCCAAAAATATATTTTGAAAAAAATAAATTATAACGATATTACGAGTCTATCGATTCCTATAATTTAAAATGCAAAAATATTTATTTGTGCAGCATTAAGAGGGTTTCGTGTTTATTTTTCCTGTTAAAAAGGGTTCCATATGTGAAAAAGTTTGAGAAACGCTGTGCTAATAGATCACATGACATATGATGGATGAATGAAATAAAAAATGTCAATGACGAACTTATCTAAATTTGTTATTGGAAAAAATTAACTAGGTATAAAATATGCAGTTTTTGTTTTAAAAATAATTTTACTTAAATTAAAACCACATGCTAGTCCTCATCGCCTTATTAAAAAAGAAATTTTAGGAACAGAGGTTTTTTAATTACAGATACCCTAATTGTTAGAAGTAGATTTAAACTCAATTATTATTTATTGAATTAAGCTTTACCAACTATGCTTTGAATGTTCCACAGTATTTAAAGATCAAATTTCAAAAATATAATTCTATTTTATTTGTACTTGGCTTATTTGCAAACATAAAACTTCTTCATTTTTTAAATTCTATTACAATTTTTTTATCATAAAATTTTAAAAGAATTATAGAAGCTTATACCGGGTGGTGCATCGCCAGACTGGCCATAGGAAATCCCATGTAAATTTTGATACATTGAAATATTGGCTCCCCCATTGAATTTACAACAAAATTGTATTGGACTATTTTGAAGACGTTGATAAGATTAGCTTACATACTAAATTTCGTTTTTTTCTGATAAGGCAATTAAAAGTTATTTAAGAAAAACTAATTGTAAAATCGTTGCATACCTGCTACATACCTTAATGAATCCACCAGTAATAAATAAAATGTCTTGTCAACTTTTTAATTCACGTTTTACTTTGTATTAGTTATTTCAACTTGTTTTACAGTATTGAAGAAAAAATAATGGTTGTAATCATTTAATAAATACAAGTAATTACATTGAACTACATAATGAAATTTTTACATAATTGAACAATTTTATAGGAAGGTGAAAAACACACTTAAAAACTGTCTAAAAATACGTTTCAACACAACACATTGAAACTAAAAGCTAATGTTTTTTAATTAGATGCTCAAACAGACCTCCGTTTACTGCTAAGCAATATCCTAAACGGTTATAAAATTCAGTTCTTACATTATGAAGTTGAAATGCCGATAGTCGATCGCACGCCGCTGAAATTGAAACTTTTAATTTTTCTAAATTTTGATAACTCAAATTTGTATAAATAACATTTTTGATATGACCCCAAAGGAAGAAGTCGTTTGGCGAAAGATCAGGAGACCTAACTGGCCAATTGATGGTGTAAATTGGTCCTATAGTGAGTCCATTGAAAACGTTTTGAACATATTCCCTTACTTCTCGTGAATAATCCAAATATACCCGCCCAAACGTTTACCTTTTAAGGGTATTGAGTCCTTGTAGATACAAATCTGTGTTCATTTTTTTTGCTCCAGTATCTGATGTTTTGAACGTTTGGTTCATTGTTTAATGTGAAGGTGCATTCATCACTAAAACAAATATTGCGTAAGAAGTCCCTATCGTTATTCGCCATTTCCATAACTTCAAAACAAAAATCTGCTCTATGATATTTATATTTCTTTAATTTGCGTAGTACTGTGCTGTGATCCTTTCCTACAACTTTGCCAAGAAGCCTGGTGCTAATTTGGTGGTTCTAAGCAGTTGCATTTATTAATAACGGTTCCTTTTGTCTCAAACTTATGAACGATATTTTGAACTGTTGTCTTACTTGGAATGTGTCTGTCAGGAAAAAACGTAGAGAGCATGTCGGATACTCTTCGATAACTATTTTCCACGTAATACATTTAATCATTGTTATTTTCTTTTCAATACTGTAAAACATTTTGAAATAACTAATACAAAGTAAAACGTGAATTAAAAAGTTGACAAGACATTTTATTCATTACTGGTGGATTCATTAAGGTATGTAGCAGGTATGCAACGATTTTACAAATAGTTTTTCAATTGCCTTACCAGAAAAAAAAAAGAAATTTAGAATGTGAGCTAATCTTATCAACGTCTTCAAAATAGTCTAATACAATTTTGTTGTAAATTCAATAGGGGAGCCAATATTTCAATGTATTAAAATTTACATGGGATTTCCTATGGCCAGTCTGGCGATGCACCACCCGGTATTGATAGACTATATAAATATTGATACCTTTTTAAATTAATTTATAGGAGCCCATGCCCATGCCAATTGCTCCACCAGCTCCTAGACGCGTAACACCAGAGCCTTTGGCAAGACCTTCTTCCCCAGTGACTTTAATTAACTTGCCACCAAAACTTAGACATAAACATAAAGCTTTGCAACAAAAGGAGAAATATAGGTAATTTGTTTTACCACTTATTTAAATCTTATTTGATTTAATTTAACATTAGGATTTTAAAAATCTAATCCTGTTGGCACTTGATATTTAACCATAAAATATTGGTGCCCTTAATTTGAGTTATTTAGAGTGGCTTATCTTTAGGTGGATGAAAAAGAGACATCGCCATAGATCCCATGCAAGTGATTCTAGTAGTAGTAGTAGTTCAGATGAAAGAGAAAAAGAATCCTATAAAAAATATAAGAGAAGGAAAATGATGAAAAAACTAAAGCAAAAGAGAGTAATCGACCACATTGGCTCCTCAGAAAGTAATACAGAAGTAAGTATAAATCAGTAATTTGTTATGTATTTCCCTCAAAAAATTTTACGCTGAACCGGCTGTTATCCTTGAACCTAAAATTTTATTAAAATGTTTAAATTGAATTAGAATTTTTTGTTACAGGTTAACATAACAAGTGATTCAGATACAAATGATGATAAACCACTTATTGATATAATTAGACAAAAAAGGAAAGATAAGAGCAAGAAGAGCAGGAAAGATAGAAAAAGAAAGTTATCTCGCCGCGACGACTTATTTAAGGTTAGGGAAACACCAAGAATTGAAACTCCTACGCAGATTTATCCAATGGATTTAACACTAGAATCACCTAGCTGTTCAAGGTACATTGCATTAAATTAAAAACTAAAAAACTATTAAGTTTTCAATGTGTATGTGCGTGTATATATATATATATATATATATATATATATATATATATATATATATATATATATATATATATATATATATATATATATATATATATATATATATCAATCAATCAATCAATCAATCATTTATTAGTCTATAAAGATCATATACATGACATTAGACAGGTCAAAAATAATATATCATAATAGTAAATAAAAAGTAAAATAAAATATGATAAGCTTAACCTAGATTAAAATGTAATAAAGACAGTTTTCACTTCATGTAAAATGTCTAAAAATTTAGTCATCATATTAATAAAAAAATATAAAAAAACTACTATATAACTTATTGAATATCAAAATTCGTTTTCAAAGAACAATGAACACAGTTTATTTGTACATAATTTTGCCAAATTTAACAAAATTTTAACTAAACATATAGTATATTTATTTACTCTCTTCAATGCGTAAATCCCGGCAGTAACTATATGGGTTCAATACACTGTTTTCAACATCTCCATTTGCCAAAAAAGCTTTGAAAATAACAAAAACAAAGACAGTTTTTAAAAATATTGGAGAAATTTTCAAAGTATTTACGTGTGAATATATATATATATATATATATATATATATATATATATATATATATATATATATATATATATATATATATATATATATATATATATATATATATATATATATATATATATATATATATATATATATATACAGTTAGGGTCCTCGATTCTTTAAACTGCAGTCCGGCATTCTGTTGTACGATTTTAATGACAAACGGATATAATCCCGGGAATGATTTTTTCAAGGTATCGTTCTCTATATATATATATATATATATATATATATATATATATATATATATATATATATATATATATATATATATATATATATATATATATATATATATATATATATATATATATATATATATATATATATATATATATATATATATATATATATATATATATATATATATATATATATATATATATATATATATATATATAATGGACCTTACCTTTTGCGACAATAAACGCAACATGCAATGTCTGAGGTTACAAGCCTTCGTCTTGATTTTAGATATTCAAATGGGTCTTCATTGTCAAATAGTCGATACCATATAGAACTTCCAAAAACAAGATCAACAGTAGAACTTTCAAATAACGGGCAGTATACATCTGTGCAAATTGAAACTTCAAGTGGTTTAGCAGGTAATACATATTTAACATCCCATGGTTGAATTGTTTTGTTAATCAGAGAATTTGTTTCTCTAAGTAAGTTATTCTTTAAACTTAATTGTCAAATATTTTTCTGTAAAAATTGAGAAAGCATATTTTGCTACAGGATTGTTAGACTTCTTCTTTAATAAATGTAATGCTTAAAATATTTAGATTAATGTGAAACAGCGCATGTATAGGATGTCTCAGAAGACATGTTGTCAAGTTGGCTTTGAGTTTTATTAAGTCCTGTAACTAAAAAAGTTAAATAGCATATTTAAAAAAAAGACTGCAAAAGTTTATACTCCTAAAACTAAAATATATAGATTTATTCACGAGAACTTTGGGTCTATGTTTTATTGTTTTATTAAGAGCGTGAAAATAAAAACATTTTATTGTATATCAAAGCAGGGCAGACAATACCCAATGTTGTCGATTTTACGACACAAATTCCCATTTTTCCTTGATCGCGACGCCTCAAGAAAAAGGTGTGTTCTTTGCGCGGGTTGTGCCAGTACGCAAAGAGACCGCGTTGGGTATGTTTA
Source organism: Listronotus oregonensis (assembly GCA_019359885.1). Classification (NCBI taxonomy): domain Eukaryota; kingdom Metazoa; phylum Arthropoda; class Insecta; order Coleoptera; family Curculionidae; genus Listronotus; species Listronotus oregonensis. The sequence goes on from JAHBCN010000310.1 coordinate 233,361, forward strand.
TACTTGGTTTAATTTGTATGATTTCTAGAAGGCAAAGGTACTTGCTAAATCATTGTTAGTATATTAAAAGATCACAATGATTCTCAGAGATGATATATTTTAAATAACTTCGGCGCTAAAATAAAACGTGATATTGTTTAAAAAAATACATACAAATCCCAATCCCAATTTATCCTTTAAAATAATTCTTGCCAACCAAAAATTAATTAAATGCTCATAAAGACCTGCCAGTTGAGGAGTAACATTTTTTATATTTTTTGATACAACCAGACTTCATCACTTTGAACTATACAGTACCATTTAATAATGTCAAACTCTCGAGAGTACATTTTTTTATAAGACTGGATTTAGTGCTTGACCAACGATCAGTGCTGACATCGATCGAACGTATCCCTATTAATAAAAATGTTGGATCAACTACATCGCAGAGCTGATAGACTGTTAGGCGCGTATAGCATACATTTTCATTCATATGGCCAGGTTCGTCAGATGTCAGCGCTGACCGTCGGTCGAGCACTAGTTCCAGCCATAAAACACCTTTTACCCGACGTACCGGAGGGTTTAAGGGCAGAATAGGTGTAGAACGGCGTATTTTTAGTATAAGGAATATATATATATATATATATATATATATATATATATATATATATATATATATATATATATATATATATATATATATATATATATATATATATATATATATATATATATATGTATGTTTTCAAAAATGTACAGGGTGGCCAGATAAGGATGCAAAGTGGTGTATTTTGAAAACTATTCGTCGTAGAGACTTGCGGTAAAAAAAATTATGACTAAGGTGGCCAAAAGAATACCGTGAAAAATATTTTAAGACTTCCAAGATGGTCGCTAGGGGGCGTAACCGCCATCTTAAACTTTTTAAGTGATTTTTCACTGAAATCTGCACAGTAAATGTTACCAAAAAATATATGCTTTTTAAAGCTTTACTCCAGTATTTTTTGTTTAACACTTTGTAACGTATCTATTAAAATAAAGTGGTGGGGGGTAATTCAATGTTTTTTTAAATAAACAGCTGTAACTCCTAAACGACTGAACGGATTTTAACAAACTTGGTCTCGTTGGAAAAAACATTTTTTGCTCCAATAAATCCGTCTTATCTGTGATATGTCTAGTTCTTAGTAATGCCTCTAGAGCGCGTTTTTTGATCTAATAACAGAAAATTGCAAAATTCTCTAAAAAATTAAATGCAATAATATGACTTTTTTTTCATAAAAATGTAGTGAAATGATAGCTAAATAGGTCAGTGAAAACCGTATCTCGATATCTTATTAGTAGCCTGAAATATTGAAGAAAGAATATTTAGTTATCATTTAATTTTAATAAGACGCTATTACACCGATATTTTTTGTTATTTATTTGTCTTTTTTCAAGGTTAAGTGATAAAATGTCTTAATTTAATAATTTTTAAATAATTAAAATATTCTTTGTTCAAAAAATATAAAAAAAAAACGAGGGGCATAATAATCAATGCATATAAAATGCAAGTGCCAAGGTAGGCAGAATATTGAAGAGTAGGTCATGGAGGAAAAATCAAATGCCTAAAATCAACTTGTCAACAAATATTAAAATTAGGCAGACCAATTTGTGTTCGTTGCACACATAAGTAAAGCGTTAAAACTATTAAAATGCCTTTTACAAATGATGAAGCTGTCGATATGATTGCGGTATATTTTGAATGTGTTCAAAATGCGGCCTTGGCTCAAAGGGTATACAGAGCTCGATATCCAAATCGGCGTTTACGCGATGCGAGAATTTTTCCGCGTTTAGTGCGAAATTTGCGTAATACTGGCAGCCTTCGACCTCAGTTGCGAAGACACTCGGCTAGAACAAGGGAAGACAATATTATTAATGTCTTAGCATACGTGGAATTCAATTCCCTCGTTAGTACGAGAGCAATGTCTCGCGCGTTGGGAATATCACGTACTACTATTCTAAACATTTTAAAGGATCACGGGTAAGTTTTTATGTCACAAAAAATACTACTTTGCATATTTCGCAATGTGTTTCTTTCAAATTTTTAGACTGCGCCCATATCATATGGTTTTACATCAAGCCTTGAATCACGAAGACTTTGACCGACGGTTAGATTATTGTCATTGGATGTTGGGCATGATTAGGAAAAATAGGGAATTTTTATCCGAAATTCTTTGGACAGATGAGGCCACTTTTAGGAGTGATGGAAACATTAATTTGCATAATATGCATTATTGGTCTGACAACAATCCTCACTGGTTGCGGGAGGTCCAACATCAAGGCCAATGGAGTCTCAATGTATGGTGTGGCATTCTGGGCGGAACTATTATAGGTCCCTATTTCTTTGATCAACCACTAAATGGTGCCGTATTTCTTGATTTTCTGGTAAACCAATTGCCTCTTTTATTAGATGATATACCCCTGCAATTACGACAAAATATGTTTTTGCAACTAGACAGTTTCCCAGCACATTTCTCAAGAAATGTGGGAGAACATGTAGATTTAAGATATTAACAGAGGTGGAAGTCTATTTCCTTGGCCACCCCGATCCCCAGACCTCACCTATTTGGACTTCTACCTATGGGATCGGGTGAAAGATATTGTTTACCAAATTCAACCAACAACGAGAGACGACATGAAAATACGAATACAGGAAGCCATTCACAGCCTGTCAAAAGCAGAAATTAAAGCTACTGTAATGTCTACTCATAAGCGGCTCCAACAATGCATTAAGTGTGATGGAAGACAGTTCGAGCAGTTAAGGAGGCCTTAGTTTTATTTCAAAATCGGTATTTTTTTTTATTATGCCTCTACGCGTTTTTTTTTTATTTTTTTGAACAAAGAATATTTTAATTATTTAAAAATTATTAAATTAAGACATTTTATCATTGCACCTTGAAAAAAGATAAATAAATAACAATAAATATCGGTGTAATAGCGTCTTATTAAAATTATATGATAACTAAATATTCTTTCTTCGATATTTCAGACTACAAATAAGATATTGAGATACGGTTGGTTCACTGACCTATTTAGCTATCATTTCACTACAATTTTATGAAAAAAAAGTCATATTATTGCATTTAATTTTTTAGAGAATTTTGCAATTTTCTGTTATTAGATCAAAAAACGCGCTCTAGCGGCATTACTAAGAACTAGACATATCACAGATAAGACGGATTTGATGGAGCAATAAATGTTTTTTCCAACAAGACCAAGTTTGTTAAAATCCGTCTAGTCGTTTAGGAGTTACAACTATTTATTTAAAAAAAACATTGAATTACCCCCCACCACTTATTTTAACAGATACGCCACAATGGTAACATTTACTGGGTAGATTTCAGTGAAAAATCACTTAAAAAGTTTAAGATGGCGGTTACGCCCCCTGGTGACCATCTTGGAAATCTGAAAATATTTTCTACGGTATTCTTTTGGCCTCTTTAGTCATAAATTTTTTTACCGCAAGTCTCTACGACGAATAGTTTCCAAAATACAGAACTTTTCATTCTTATCTGGCCACCCTGTATATTGAAATTATTAAATATTTTCCTCAAAAAGTAACGGAGATATATGCTGCTACTGCATACTGTAAGTAGATATCTGGCTAGGCAATTTGCGTAATTTTTGAAGGTCACAATTTTCATTTGAAATCAATTTTTCAAAAAAAAAACTACTTTTTTCATAAGTGTATCTTCTATGTATACCTTACTCTCCATAAAAAAAAAAACTGAAAATTAATATGTTTTTTAGGAATGTGAAAATTTAATATGATTTTTTTCTCTAGTTTTGTACTTTCTTTTGCAATAAAAAAATAGTACAAATAAAGATATATTGTAGGATTGAGGTATACATAGAGCATATTTAAATAAAGAAATTATGTGCTGAGTTTGATAATGATTGATTAAAAACTGCAGGAGCTTGAGGATATGCAAATTCAAAAAAAGTAGTTTCGAAGAGAACGCATTTAAAGATAAGTAAAAAAAAATAATTTAAGGCAGTAATCAATTAATTTTAATCAACTTACTAATTAATCAGCTAATACTTCTTGAAATTTGTATCCAAGGTCACTATTATTAAAAGAAAGAACAGAACACCTGCTAACATACTGACCACTGCAGCTGCTCGGCCGACCGTTCGACCGAGCTCAAACGCTTATAACATAATGGAATTTCTTACAGATATTTTCAGAGAATATTTTTGAGTAGTTCTACAATCGGTTTATGAAACAAAAAAATATATATAATTTTTGCCAAGCCTCTACACCTATTTTCCCCCTAAGTTGCAATGGCAGGGCAGATTAGGCGAGAGGCGTGTAAACAGCTGTCGCTCTGCCCCTTTCATCGAATTTCATTGAAAGTTGTCCCTCCAAACTAATTGAATTGAAAGTGGGAAATAAGATTCAACACGCATATTAAATAAAGAAATATGGCAAGAGGGCGGTATGTTTTGCTTTATTTTCTTTCCACTTAGATATTGCTAATTTATATCTCTTTTCTTTACACAGAAATCCCTATCCCAAGACCGAGCTTAGCCAATCTGTATAACAGCACTTCTTAGACAATAAAACATAAACATATACTTTTTTCAGATAATAATTATGAACCGTCATCATCTAAAACAAAAATTAGAATTGTAAGAAATGGACACAACAATCGGGACAGTCGTGATCATGAAGAATCTGGAAACAGTGGTAGTAGTACTGAACCTTATCGAATACCAACTGTTAAAAGTGAAATAAGGTTAGTATTTAATTAAATTTACCTACTAATATTTTTTTACCTAAAGACAATTTGGGT
>JAHBCN010000311.1:0-214078 GCA_019359885.1 Listronotus oregonensis
AAAAATGCTTTAAATCACTACAATTATGAGGCAGGAAGTTTTGTGTGAGTACAAGTAACTCCTTGTCGGTTGCAAACTTAATCACATATTTTGATTATTTCGATTATTACCAACAGCAATAGCTCCTTTTATCAACTGTACATTACTATTTTGTTATTATTTTGTTGGTGAGAAAAAAAAATATAGTAATTAAATTTTTTTATTGTTTCCCAGTGGCTCACAGAGTCGACTGGTATTGGGTATTTCAAATACTCAACCCTCTACGCAATTAGAAGAGCGTGGCAATAGAACTATCACACCTTTACAGTATGAATATGTCCACAGGAGAAATACCCCAGGAATGGGAATCTAGAGAAGGGAGAAAAAGGACTCAAGAAACTATCGAGGCATAAGCCCGCTCAACACCGCTATGAAGCTGCTCACCAAAATAATAACTCAACATCTATCAAGTACAATCAGCATCAACGAAGAACAACAAGGCTTTAGGCAGAATGGATCAACAATCGACGCTATATTTATACTGCGACAAATCATCGAGAAGTCTATAGAACTTAACAAACCTGCGTTCCTCTGCTTTGTTGACTTAACTCAAGAATTTGATAGAGTGCAGCTAAAGGATGTGCTAAAAATCGTGCAGAAACAAGAAGCCAATACCAATATAATCCAGGTAATAAAACAACTTAATACCAACAACAGTACAAGAATACAGTCAGGCACCTCAACCATAGAGTAAGGGCTGATATCGATAGGTATCAGGCAAGGAGAAGGCCTGAGTCCGCTGCTCTTTAACCTGGTTTAGCGACCACATCATAGACCAGGTGAAAAATGTGGGACGAGGTTACAGAATGAGAGAAACCGAATATTGTACTATACAGACGATGCGGTTCTCATAGCAGAAAACGAGGACAAGTTGCAGCAAATGCTATTCGAGCTACATTAGGTCAAAAAAAAATACAACTTGATCATCTCGATACCGAAAACCAAATCTATGACCATAAATAAGGTACCGATACGATTCAAGCTGGCACCAAACGACCAACCAATCGAACAAGTGATGAGCTTTGAATACCTGGGGATAATAGCTTTAAGCAGCCGATATACACATGACGAGTTAAAAGTACAAGTAAATAAAGCAGCAAGAGTGTATGGCTGTCTATATAATACCATTTGGAAAAACAAACACATGTCGTTAATCAGCAAGGCCAAAATATACAGGGCAGCAGTGAGGCCCATTCTTACCGACGCAGCAGAAATGAGAGCAGACACCAACCGGACGAAAAGAGCACTACGAACGACCGAAATGAGGGATCTACGAGCAATCGCAGACGGATGCGATAGGATGCCAGATATTGTTAGATGGTCACGAGGAAGAAGAAGAAAGTGAAGAGAGCATGTCGACAGGATGGAAAACGATAGACTCGCCAAGGCTGCATACAAGAAGAAACCGAACACGACCAGACCCTTAGGAAGATCCTAAAAAAAATGGGCCGATTCTTGGACTTCATCACCACAGGTCATCGAATAGTGTTGAAAAAAACAGGATATATATATATATATATATATATATATATATATATATATATATATATATATATATATATATATATATATATATATATATATATATATATATATATATATATATATATATATATACATATATATATATATATATATATATATATATATATATATATATATATATATATATATATATATATATATATATATATATATATATATATATATATATATATATATATATATATATATATATATATATATATATATATATACAAATGAAACGAGTCAAACAAAATGATACTAAATATTTATGTAAGCTGCAATAAATATAATGGTTAAACCACTAAACACAAGCTCTGATTAAGTCTAAATCTAGATTAGTTTGCTCTCCTTAGATAATATTTAACTCAAATTATACTTTTTATGATTTATTAACAATCTACTATAGTACCTATATACCTCAATTGTAGTAAATTAGGCAATCACTCAGACTGTTTGTCCACCCTGTACGTAAATGTACATTTAGGCGAGCACTAATCAACCCACGGTTAGCGCTGACCTCGATTAAATTTAGCTTTATTAATGAAATTGTATGATCAATTACAGTACATTTTCGTTTATATAGCTTCATTTGACCGATGTCAGCGCTGGCCCTTAGTCGAGCACTAAATCATAATATTACTCCTTTTTGCAGCTCTAAAAAATAGACAGATTTCTAATTAAAGGACCATCGACCTAGTCCCTCGGATATTATTGCTTTCTTTTATAAATTAGAAACAAGACATCCATTAGCGGGCCATTTTATCATCTTTATTTCTCAGACATCACGGCTTGTGATCCTTTTCATCCAACACCAATAACACTACGCGCTAAAGTAATTTAAAACAAATTTCCTCCCCTGTTCTCTGTTCTCAATCCCCTGACTTGGCAAAATCGCGCCATCACGCCGTAAACAAAAACACAGCTCTTATAAATCTATAGATCCCATTTTCCAACCAGCGCTCGCTCTTTCCCTTTCGCTGGAATTTATAACTTCATACCGACTCGCACACCAATTATCATTAATCATAGGTTATGAATGGCAAAACTTATACAACGCTTGTTCTCTTATTTCTAAGCTTGGTTACTTTTAATTCTCTTGGCGGGAGTGTAAGTTTTGTGGAAACGATTATTAAAATGTCTAAAAGTTTATGATTCCATTTTTTTCGGTAAAAATAAAGATTTTATTTCCATTGTTGTATCAATCTAAACAACAACTTAATTATGAAAAAAACAAGTTTTGCTCAAATATCTTATAAAATATAAGGGAACTAAAATTCAGAAGTGGCAATGAATGTTGGGCTCACATAGAAATATTTTAAACCTGGTAGAAAATTCTAATGATTTGCTACTCCGCTATATTATGTTACGCTTATAATATTGTAATGATTAATTGGAATTTATACAAGCCTAGAAGATATTATTTGACATTGATTGGGTAGCATGACAGGACTTTTAAAAATAATAATATATTTAATAAACAAGCGCAGCCTCTTCTTGTTTTCAGTATTACCTAGTTTTCACAAGGTATTTAATATTTATTAAAAATGTCTTTACTTATTCTTAAGACATATTTCACAGGTCCTAAAAAAAGACCTATTTAATAAAATCAATGTTATTTTGATATAAAATGACATTACGGTATATATTGTACCATTTTCTAACAGAAAATGTTTCACTAATACCCAATATGTTAATATAAGGACTATTTAGTATAAAGCCAGACCATTATGTTTTAGGAGCCTATAGTTGCTTCTTTCCAATTTGCAACATTCTCCTAATGTTTTTAGCTGTTAGAAATAAATGTCAACAATTACTATACCCAAAAATATTTTTTGGGTGGGACCATTAAGCTTTTATTTAAAGTAATAACTCTTGTTGTGGATATTTTAATTGATTCATGATTTGCCAGAAAATCTATACTACCCTATTATAAGAAAATAAGTACAGTCTCAATCATGTGGTTTATAATTATAATATTTAATATGATGCAATTATTTAACAAATCCATTTAGCATAAGTAATTACTTAACTCACTTGCTACCAATTTACTACTTATTTGGAACCGCTATTGTTTTAAAGTTATAGATTTTTAAAAATAAGCTATATATGTAATATGATTATAATTTGGTAATAGATTAGATCGAATATCGTAAAAAAGAGCAGGTGATATCCAAAAAGAAGTCAAACATTTATATGCTGCTTTTAATAAAGTTTAAAAACATTATTTTAAATTTGATTTAAGATATTTTCAAAAAAAAAAACAAAATTTTTCCAAAACACTCTTGACTGTTACAACCAGCAGAGAAATTTAAAAAATAATAATTTATAAAATTGTTGCAAAAGAAAAAAAATAATCTTGATGATTTTTTGCATGAAATTTGAAAAGATTACTAAAACTGTGTAGGAAGATAAAACATTAACAAAATTAAAGTTTACAGTAGATGTTAGTTACAAACAAAGTCACGTTAGTTTTGCTGCATAAGGCAATCATTTTTAAGTTCAAGTTTTTTATTCTTTTGCTACGGTCATCCTAAAATGTTCTGCTTAATGATCTGTGTTCAGGTTTATCACTATTTTAAGTTTGTTTCAGTAATATAAAAGAAAATAAAATTAAGCAAGTGGAAAACGTCAAGCCCCTTTAAATTTTAAGGATAAAACTCTTTATGGATAAAACATTAATTCGCCGCAATTAAGAAAAGTTTGCGTTGGTATTATGGGAAAATACAAGTGAGCAAGCGCCCCGCCGGTGCGAAGTGGTGATGCCAGATATGTAATTTATAATTTATAATAAGGTTTGTTTGTTAGTCAGAAATATTTTACACTATTTCACACCTTTTTTTACACACACAACTCTAAAATACACCTTTATAAGATACGTAAAAAAAGAAAAAATAGTATACACTCTTTCTGAATAAAAAATAAACCTATTAACAAAAAGAAGACATTACCAAATTGAAAAAATATGAAATTGATCGACAGCGAATAAGTAAACAAAATCCATCTGGTAGTTCGTTCTGCGCACAGCCCAAAATTTAAAAATGATGTCTTGTCCCAAACCTCATAAAACCACTTTTTCGTTTAGGTAAAGTAATTTTTGAACCGCGCAACCGATAGCCCTTGCGGATCCTTATTATTAAGTTCGGTGATAGCTAGTCATTTTTGAAATTAAAAGTAACCTGAGCTGAGATTCTGTAAAAATATAAGGAAAGAGAATGTCAAAATAGAGATCACATGTCCATGTTGCCCTTAAGGGTAATTCATAAGTTTGTCACTGTTTCGAAAGCGATAGAGAAAAGGAATGTCAAAAAATTGGCTTACAGAATCGGGCCCCTGTTACTTTTAACATGACCAAAACAACACTATTTTTAGGCTCCTTTCACACTGTTCCCCATGCCGTTACTCATTTATTTTTGTTTAAACTTGTGACATGATAGAACAAATTGTTTTTTCAGTTTTTTTTTTTTTGGGATACTCGCCTTTCTACTATTTGGAAAATGGGACCTCTTCGGTCCAGGTCCCGGGGTATAATGAGCTGACTCTGTTCATTCCTATTGACCCCTATGAACTTGCAGATCGCCTGCAACAAAGCCCCCTAAAAAACCCAAAAAATAAAAAAAATTAATCTACGTTTCGATGGCAAGTCGGCCACCGTTGTGAAGATGAAACTAAAACAAAAAAATAAACTAAATTTTAAGAAATTATTGCTTTAATAACATAAATATCATAAATTCTGATAGCTTTTATGACGTTTTGTCATAAATGACATTAGGTTATTTAACTGGAATATGAATAGTATTCAAAAAGACGAAAAAGGTGGTATTAAATTAACAGATATTGATGCTACACATTTAAATTTTAATAAAATAAATGCACTTTTCTGTACTTTACGTTTTTTTTTGAACAAGTTTTCTTTGCTAAATGTACGAAGCATTCCAGTTTATTATGTGGTTTTTATCGTGTTAACATATTTTTGATTTGTGGAATTCTGTGTTTTTAACGTATTTATGTTATATGTTCTTTTATGCGTTTGGCTAGTGGTCTGGAAGTTTCACCTATATAAAATTTATTGCGTTCACAAGGGATCTTATAAATAACATTTTTTGTGTTTTCGTTTAAACTGTATGGTTTTGTTTTTGTTACTTGAGATCTAATAGTGTTTTGTATTTTAAATATATTACGAATATTAAATTTATTACCTATTCGTTAAATTTTATTTGATAAGTCAGGAATATATGGTAAAAATAGATTTGTAAAAGGTCTATTTTGATTTTGTCTTAAATTTGGTTTTTGAAATTTTGGGAAGCAGTTCTTTATAAAATCGAGAGAATAATTATTTTGAACTAAAATATCTTTTAAAAATCAATTTTTGAAAAAGTGTAAAGGCGAGTATCCCAAAGAAAACCAACTGAAACATGTATCCGCCACAAAACTATAAAACATATTTACAAAACTGTTTTTTGTTAAAAGCTGAGATAACACCCTATAATTAAAAAATAATTTTAACATCTGTAAGTCGTTAATTTGATAGGTTTATTATTAAAAATAACGTAAAAAGAAATAACTTAAGGCTCAAATTGGCAAACATATTTACATACAAATAACCATACAATTTATAAATTACTAAGAGAACAATTTATCTACTTTCCCCAATACCCCTTAACGCCACACGTGTCCAGTTCTAATGATTTATTGACAATTTAACAGGCAAATGCCAAATGTTCAGGCGTAGTATTTATGTTCACTCTTGCCTTTATGCTATAGGCAAAAGTCACGTTTTAACCACCCACGTTAATCTTTAATACCAATAAATGAACCCAAAAAGTGCTCCTATTTTTAAACTTTTTTCAACACAAGCTGTTTAAAGAGCTGTTTAAAAACATTCTATGTTTGTCCTTAACCAAAACGATTTATTAATTCAGTAGAGGAATGTAATGAAGCTTAATCGGCCAGAAAACTTGTTAGAAGCTATTAAGTATCATCTAACATAAGATAAATCTTGTTGATTAATTCTAAAATAAATATACTTTGATGGAATTTAAGATTAAAACATGCATTATTATTTTGACCGTAGGGTACCTAAGTTGTACTAAAATGTTTTCTTGTAGTAAAATCTTGGACGCATTTAAGATATCTTTTTTAACTTAAAGACATATATTTAAATCTATAGAATGAGCGTAATTATTTTTAGAATAAATTATGTGGAAAGAATTTAAAATGAATTGCTAAACGACTTATCTTCTTTTAGGAATTGGAAGTTAAAAAATATGATTTCATACCTTGCTAATATCTAGTATTTTATTGCGTTTTATAGTGAAGTGACAATAATATGTTTTGCAAATCTCAATGCAATTTGTTTTTAAAAAGGCCCTATGTAAACTCCCATAAGTTAAAAGTTGGTTCCAAGGGAGAAACGTTTTCATCTGAAAAAATTGCTACGTATATTACAGAGACGTTCTAGAATCGGTTTTATCCCAGTGATTTTCTAGAATATCAATAACAGTTCTTAAGACAAAAAAGATAGTTTAGCATATAAAATATTTTGCTTAAATTTAAAGATACCCTTTTTAGTATTGCTAATTATTATTATTAATGCTTTTAATTTATTGTTTTTTTAAATGTCTGTAAATTTGTATAAAAATTTAACATGATTACCATTTTAAAATTTTGTAAAAAAGTAATAGGCTGTATTAAAAAAAATATTTACAGAATTATTTTATTACGTTCTGTTCATAGAACCACATACAAAATCAGTTTTTGTTTTAGTGATAACACAGCCACATGAAAAAAGAAAAGTGGACTATACTTTACATGCGATTTATGAATTCCAAAGTTTTTTTTTTCTGAAACACAAATCAGGTGTCGGAATTGAGCAGAACCTTCCTAACCTCAAAAAACAGGTCCATCAAAAATTCACGAAATGTCAGTAAAAATACTTAATATCTGTTTTTTACTTTTTACATGTATACAGGGTATTTAAAAAATGCATGGCTCAATGTCGGAGGATGATTTCTTATTAAAAAATGAAAAAAAAAGTTTCTTTAAAAAATATGGGCCAGAAAGTGCATAGTACCCTGAAGCCGATTTTTTTTTAAATTTGGTAGTGCTATTTCTAGTAATGGGGGCCTAATTAAAGCTTAATTTATTTAAAATTATTAAGTCCAGTGAAAAAAATATACGCCAGTGATTTTTTTTTATCTTGGGACAGTCCACAAAGGCTGATGCCTAAGTACTAACGTACCGTGGGTGTCTTCAGTGTGGTGAGAGGAAGTTTGTTCACACGGGACCTAAATTTTTGGAGATTCGGAGGAGAAGGAAAAACTTCCGCGGGCAGCAGGTTCCATAGTCTTGACACTCTAGGGATGAAGAAAGGAAGAAAGCGGGAAGTTTGGGGCCTCTCTAACTGAACTGTAAAAGGATGCCTAAAAGTTGCACTACGTGTTGCTCTGTTGGGAGCTGCCAGAGCAGGAATTATACTGGCCAACTCCTCTGAGCACAAGGCGTGAAAATACCTATAGAAGAGCGACAGATCCCCTACAGCTCGACGGTGGGCAAGAAGAGGAAGCCTTTCTGTGAGCGTTGGATCATTAATAGGACGAACGGCTCTTCTTTGAATGGAGTCCAGAATGCTAAGTGTTGTAGGGGACGCCATTCTCCAGACATGAGAACAATATTCTAAAGAGGGTCTGATTTGGGATACATACAGAGTGTACAGATTGAAAGAAGAGAAATATTTTCTGGCTCGGAAGAGAAATCCAATCTTTCTTGAAGCTGCCGAAGCAATGTATGAAATGTGTTTATGCCAGTTGAGGTTATTCTCAAAAGTAACGCCGACAAGATTAAACGACTCTTTGTTCTGCAGAAGTGGCCGCTCATATGTAAGGGATGAGCATTTGCAGACTTTTTTCGCGACAGCGAACATGACTGTGTTTTTGAGGCATTAAACTGAACAACATTTGTGGCACCCCAATCCAAGGCTGTATAATTAATAATAATAATAATAATAATTTTATCTAACTAAATTTATCTAAACAAAAATATCTGTGAGCATATAAAATTGTTAAATATTACAGTGTATTATTACAAAATTGATTTGAAATTAAATATTCAACTAAACAGAATATACAATAACTTTCAATTCAATCTAAAATCTAGCGCTTATACAATATGTTTGCAGCAAAAACAGTATGTAATAGTGGCTTAGACAACAGGGGCAATAAACAAGATAAATTGAAATTCGATATCGTACATCGATCATATGCAACAGCAACAATATAAAAGTGGGCGTGTATGATTAATCATGTCGGCAGCGTAAGGATGGTACTCTACAAATCAGTCAGATGCAGAACATGTGGTTCTCTTAATGGGTTCACCGCCTACTCGTATATAAACAACTGATTCTAGTTTGCCTTATCTATATTTTTAACAATGCACTTTGACTTTAAATAGTTATAGATCAAAGCTAAAAGAATAATAATGATAGTAGATAGGTGTTATTATTAATAATGTGTAAATTAAACAAGAATGCACTTGTTTTCACATTCATTAGGTTTTAATATTAGGTAGACCTAGCATTTTTTCTTCTTTTAAACATTATTTAAAGTTAACTTATTTATAGCTTGATATATCATACTTTAAAATTCCAAGATCTAATTTGGCATGATGTATTAACTAGACTTAATCTATTTTAAAAAGTTGGCTATTAAAATTTTAAGAAGTAACCAATAACTTATAAAACTTTTTAAATGAACAAATTAAAGATTTAATTTATTAATTGATATTTTGTTATAATAATAAGATCCAATGATCAACAAGGCAGAAAATGTCTAACAAAAATTTGTGTAATAATGACGCTTGCAAAAATTAAGATTTGCTAAAAATAAAATACTTGTTAAAAAATTAACCCTCACAAAAAATAAAATCCAACAAAAGTTACTTATTGGAAAATACAACATAATAGTCATTTACATTATATGAAGATGATTACAAGAACAAATGTGAAAGATTTGAATGACAAGGTAGTAGACAATGTCGTTCTAAACACACGAGTCTTCAGTGTTGTAGTCTTATTTGAACGCACGTATGATATACCGGGTGTCCAAGTAAGAAAGGACACCGGCTGTATCTCGAAAACTATATGTATCGCACATCGTTGGAGAAAAATTATTTTTAGTAAAACTGGCTAAGAGAAATAGCTAAAAATTATTTCCAGTTAAAATATTAGTCATATAGGCTTGGAAATAAAAACAAGAACAAAAGATTAAAAATCCACATGACTAGCTTAGGTTGACAGTTGTCAGTTTCACTCCAATTTTTAAATAAATAAACTGCTAGAATTCTCATTTCTTATGCCAATTAGATCTTAATAAGGCAACACCTATTACAAAATGGAATTAGAACCGACAAATGTTAATTTAAGTAGGTAAGTCATGTCGTTTTCCAATCTTTTGTTTTTGTTTTGTGATTTGTTGTGTTTCTTGACTTATATTTAAATTGGATTTAATAAAGGCTTTATTCACGTCATTTTCTTGTTTAAGAGTGTTTATTATGTTTTCTAGTGGATGCAATACTAACTTTAAAATAGTTTTTAGTATTTTTTTTTACTTTACAGTATTATACTGTCAAAAAGACTGTTTTGATTAATTGTAAATATTATTTATCATGAAAAACAGGTTACTTTAAAATAACTCAAAAATTAATGCGGATATCAAAACGCAGTTTTCTCAAAAGTGTAGGTATTTTTTTCTTTTTTAAACCTGCATTTACAAAAAACAACGCCCCCTAGTTGATAAACTACAAACTAGCCGACACCAAAAAAGACGACAAAGAGTCTTGAATTTTCTTTCAAACAAGAATCCACTACTTGAACCACTTTTTATAAAAGATGTAGGAGAGCTATTTGAAAGTTGCATTATTTAGTATCTTCCCCAACCCTTATTATTAGAAATACAAAAAAAAAAGTTCCAAACCAAAGTGATGCAGAATTGGTTAAAGTGTTTGTTGATGTTATTAAAATTGTACTTAATACTAGCTAATTTTGAAGAAAAAATAGGTTTTTAATTTACCGTTGCAGTTGTGCCCTCTTGCGGTAGTTTTAGAAATTTGTAAATAATTTTCTTGCCATTTCTTTTACCCATTTTTACTAAAGATAATTTTTTTCCAACGATGTGCGATACATAGTTTTCAAGATACAGCCGGCGTCTATTCTTATTTGGACACACCGTACAACGTTTTATTTATAATCGAAAATAAAGAAAATTTTGTTTTTATTTTTGTTTATTAGTTGTCTACATTTAATATCGTAAATTATGACATTTCTCACATTTTTTAAACTGTAACTGTGGGAAATTATTACGTGCTCCAGATCATGGTTACAAACGTGGTTTGTTAAGTAAGCATTTGTTTTTTTTTCTGAAAAGTCAGTTCGTTCTGTCAAGTAAGCGTAATTTTTTTACACAGAAAAATCTATTTAAAAATTACTATAAGCGATTCAGACCAAGATGCAGTTCGTGCTGCGAAATTATTATTACTGGAAAAGTCCCGATCAGAATATGAGAAAATATACAATCAGTTTTTGACATAGTCTGATGGCAAAAAGGTTAAAAATTATGCAATGCAATGGCAAAGTGATTTTTAGCATATATTGACGGAAATACAGCGCATCAAGTATATGAACGTTTTATTCTATATTGCAAACCACAATTTCCTTGAAGAAAAACTTGGATATATGTAAATATGTCCAAGTCATTGCTTTTTTCAAAAGGAAAGTCCTTCTTCTTCTTCTTCCCTGGGAGCCATCTTGATTCAGTACCGAAAGCAGCGCAGCCTCTTGGGCTTTTTGTGCTTAATCTGAGTCCTACTAGCCTCCTAAATTTAGGTCTTTTACAAGAGATGTATTTTTTACATTTATAATAATTATTATAGTCTAAGATCCCACTGCTCGATTCTGCAGGTATCTGTTTTTTTGATACAACCAATTTTAAATGAATGTTAAGGAAGTATGCAATGGATTAGGGATAGGTTGCCTATAAAAAATTAGCCGCAATTATCTGTAATTAATTTTAGTATGATTAATTCGCTGACATAACTTGCAACTATATGTTTTTAAATGAATTTTACGACATTTGAAAGATAATAATGTCACAAATTGAAAAAGAAATGGTTGCCAGCTCTCAGTCAGCCGCAGCGTTATGGTTGCCAGCTGTAAACAGGTATATCAGTGTTAATTGTTTACACTTACCTGTTTTTTTATTTTTAATACAAAATTAAAATTTTATATATACTAATTACAAAAATCCATGGTTGCCAGTTGGAAAATGGCCGCAAACAGAGGTTGCCATGATGTCAATGAACGATTCTCGCTCCAGGTAAGTGGAAGCGCAAGAGAGAAGATGCACGCATTGTTATGTGCTGTAAACAAGGAAAAAACATGGCAGCAGTGACCCTTATACCATAACCACAGTTTACGTATAGTATACTAGTGATGGGAAACGGGGATCCTGGACTTTTTTGACACTGTATAATATATATTATTATTTTTATCATTATTATTATTATTAGTTTAGTAAGTAAATTTTCCAGTTGCCATAATTTTTTATGGTAATTTTTTACTTTCCGGGCCCACGGCCGATTTTATTGAAATTTTGTATACCAGGGGATTTTTGGGCGCTGATCACGAATCTGAAGTCAAATTTTTTCGTACTCTGCTAGTTTTTAAGTTATAACGCCCCACTCGAACCTAACCAACAAAACTTTCCTAAAATTCCTCCTTCTTAAAACAAATTACGCCCAAATTGGAAGATTTTATCGAAAGACACTTATTATTTTATAAGATAAATTTAATTTCACCTTCATTTACCAAATACTTTTAATAAAAAAAGCACAACAAACACTTTCCAAAAATATGATTTTTACTTTTATAAATGTCAACAAAATTGTCTAGAGATTTAAGACTGTTTTATGTTTGTACGCCATGGACCCGCGAAACAATTGAATGGCCTACTTTATAAATTTGAATTATTTTTATTTTTCGCGATTTAAATTTAAAAATTAAGCGCATTCAATTGTTTCGCGGGTTCCTGGTGTACCAACATAAAATTGTCTTAAATATCTAGACAATTTTGTTGACATTTATAAAAGTAAAAATATTATTTTTGGAAAGCGCTTGTTGTGCTTTTTTCATTAAAAATAATTGTTTAATTAAGGTAATATTAAATTTATCTTATAAAATAATAAGTATATTACCATAAAATCTTCCATTTTGGGTGTAATTAGTTTTAAAAAAGAGGAATTTTAGGAGTTTGTGCAGACTTTAAGTTAGGTTCGAGCGGGGCTTATTATTTGAAAACTACACCAAACACGCAGATGTTTTAGTGATATTTTGTATGCAGTCTCACTTAATAAAATTGCATATTTTTCAAAATAAATATTAATTTTAGCTTTAACAATGGCGTGCATACAGGTACTGAATTGATATAAACATAAAAATTATACTTGAATAGTTTTTTTCAACTAAAAATTGTTTGAAAGATAAGTATTTTCCCAAAATGATTTTTTGAAATGCTAAAAAAAAAATGCATTGTATTGTCCGAAAAAATTAATGTACTAAGTTGTTGTCTCTTATTACATGCGGATGTTGTAGGATTTTTTTTCTTTAGTTACAACTAATAATTATACCTTTTCGTTTTTAAAAACCGAGCATCGCAAAGTATCAAAGTTAGTACCTACTTATCTTTATACTGATACAATGTATATTCGTAAGGAACATTTTTGGACCAGTTTATATAGCAAAATATCCTTATTCTCTATGTGGAATCACAGTGTTTACTAATCGTTTATTATTTAGAAACGTCCTGTATAAAATTAATGTATCTCTAAAGTTTTTGCTTTTTAATTCCTAGCAGTGATTATTTTTTAAAAGTTTATACTTTAAATTTAAAAAAAAATACCTCATTAATTTGTCTAAAAAAATAAAACGAGGGGCCAATTAGTAATTGCACAAACAGAAACTACTAATTAGCTATTTACAATAAAAAGTTAATTGCAAATTGTGTAACGTATTATAATTTTAACAACACGTGTCCATCAAAACTTTGCTTTTTGTTGTAAATTCATTTCTTTACGAGAAAGATATAATGGAAAATCGTGGGGTGCTGTGTTCAACTAAAGAATACGGCCCAATTTCATGCGTGAGCGCCCCCGTAACAAAACTAATTGAAAGACACCCAAGTGTGAGATAGCGTGCCTTTTAAATAAAGTGCGTAAAAAAGCGGGTGTAACGAAAATAAGAGCATTGGTGATTACTAATCATTAGTATCATGAGCTGTCTTAAAATAAAATAGAGTTTTGTCGAGAGCATACCTGATTAATTTGTTTTCTACGAGCGTGCGAAAAATGGTTCTTTTCACATTATTTTCTGTATTGGAAGACATTATAGCCCGCACCACACTAACGCGAAACGAGTTTACAAACTTTAAATGAGGCGTTGAGAACCAAACCGGATATCCAATTAATTACCTAAATGGAAAAAATTGAGTTTAAAAAAAATCTGTCGTTTTACCTGAGTTTTCTGAAATTGGAAATGCATATTGATGCACAATTTAAGATTTTGTGGGTGTTCGTTCTGGCTCTCAACATCTTAAATAATGAGTGTGACGTTGAATAATTGTATTGTTGATGCACCAAGTTACCTTTGGTTTCTATGATGGTGAGTTCTAATTGACTTTCAAAATAATTTTGAAGTTTCAAGTATAATCTTATATAAAGTATAAAACACAAAATTCCGCAAGATGTTTTGCATTCCGCTAATGTAGCTACTTTAGAAATTATACCGAAGAAATCTGCTCCTAGATATAAACAATTCGTTTTTTAACGATTGGTGCTTCCAAAACAACGTTAATACATTGGACAAAGAGAAGGTTTATCAAGCATATTTTGCCGAACTGTCTAAGAACTTGAAGCCGTCTACAATATGGGCTAGATATCCCATGCTGAAAACGATGATATAACTGAAGCGAAATGTGGACATTAGCAAATTTTAAAAGGTAATTGCCTTTATCAAGCAAAAAAATAGGGGCTTTAAACCTAAAAAATCTAAAACGTTGACCAAAAAAGATATCACCAAATTTTTATCCGAAGCTCCGGATAGCATATTATATTTGTTCCATAAAATTGTTGCTATTTTTCGAATTACTGGAGCTTGCCGTCGCCAAGAGCTAACAAATTTAACTTTGGATGACATTGAAAACAAAAAAGATATCTAAGTGGTTAACATACCAGACACAAAGACACATGTAACACTAACCTTTGCTGTTTTCGGTCAATATTATATTTACTACTACAGAAAATATATAGAATTACGTCCATCAAACACCAGCCTTCCCGGTTTTTTTTTATAAATTACCAAAATGGTAAATGTACAGTGAAGTGCGTGGGGATAAACAAAATCGGAAAAATTCGCTCTGTTATTTATAGCCGGGATCCTTAAGCTTAAAAATCCTGAAGCGTATACCGGACACTGTTTTAGGAGGTCCTCCGCAACTTTATTGGCTTATTCTTCTGGGAAAGACATTACAGACCTAAAACGGCATTGCTATAATGGCTAATAAAATTTTAACAAATAATGTTTCGAAAAATAATACCATAAATTCACTCGAGCCGACGACGCCATTTCTACAACCTGCAGCTACTACTTCCAGCGCCACCATAAAAGTTCTGGTTTATCCATCTGCTCCAACAGTTTGCTTGATTTAGGTTCTACCGTGAAGGTACAACATATGACAAATTGTACTTTTAATTTAAATGATTATAAATAACATTCTAGAATAGTTAAAAGTCCCAGTTTTCATTAAATGATTCATTATTATTACTGTTTAATAAATTTTTAGTTTTATCTTTCCACTTGCATTTAATTTAAAACATATATTTTGTGTCATCACTTATCACTCCTGGTACGCTGGTAGATAGTTTCTAACACCTGCGGGAAGAAATTTCCGCACTTGTTAAAAAAAAAGCTATACTATTTCATTTTTCCTCATATATGAGTAACAAATAATAAAAATAATAATGATACTTATATTATTTCATTAAAAATGCTTTGGCGAAACCGGCTTTATAAAGAAAATTATAAATATAATCTAAATCTTCTTCTTAAAAATGAAAACTTTAAGCTCGGCGGGAATAGTAGCGTGCTGACCTACTTGTTTAACATAATATCTCAGACCTTATACTTGTATTAACAACAAAATTTTAAGACAGGAAACCCTTATTGACGATATTATACCGATCAAAAAGCTACGTAAAATCATAACAAAAACATTAAAAAGCGTGGATATCTAAAAGATAATATAATAACAAAGTAGATATTAAAAATCCTTTGAAGAGTGCCAATGGTTTTCTGATCAATTAAGGCTGAATCAATATCTACATTTTACCTAATTTTTGTTATTACAATTTTATTACACTTAGCTATTTATGGCGTTTTAAAAAACACGGCATAATTATATTAGTTACAAAACTTCTAAAAAAGTACTTTATGTAATTAATTAATTAAATTTTCGTGGTAGAGCTTTTATTGCCATGCTGCATAAATCCGGCTGGGGCAAAAGATACTTTTTAATAATTTAATTTATCCAAGGTTCGTAGAGAGCTTTTTTAAGTCCTTCAATTATTAATGATTTTGTTTTTTAAATAAGAAGTAAGCTTGTATTATACTAAGCCTTTTTAAGAATTCTTTATTTAGATTAATATACATTAAAAATTAATACACAATTGATTTTTATAGTAAAGTGGTTATTTTATATTTTTAATTTTTGTTTTATTATTTTTAGAATAGCCAATAAAGGCTTGTTAAGAACTTGGCTACCCTGGGTATAGGATTTTTATCAGTTTAACCCATTTGTTCCGAGTTGAGTCAATAATGTTTAAGTACGAAACATATCGTTTTCAAAATCAAGAAGCGACGTAACTTATTTTTTTAATTTTACAGAAGAGAGTTTTAAAGATTTAAAAGATGTTTGCCTTATTCTAGAAAAAAAAGTATTAAAGTCAAGGTGCTCAATTTTTGGGAATAGCTGCACACAAGTGCGGTCTATTTAAATATAAATAATTAGTGTTACATTGGTTGTGTCTACGCCTTTAAGTTAACAACCAAAGAGGATACGCCCATTTGTAAAATTGTAAAATAAAATGCAGTATGAGTTACGTCCATATTATATAAAAAAAGTAACAAAAAAGACTAAAATTTTCAGCTAAAGAGATATATTTCCAAAAATGGTCATTTTACAAGATAAATAAAATAATGCCAAGTAGGAAATATTACATGTGCAATAATGTAGCTTTCAAAAAACATAAAAATTGGAATAAAAAAAAATATATATGAAATAATAATTAACTCCTCAGATAAATCTAGTTTATTCGTGGAGAAGGTTTACATGGAATGCTGTGTATTCTTTTATTTAAATTACTAGTGTTTCTCCTTCACACAATGACTTTTTCGTGTGTTTTACGGGGTTTCTCGCTTATAAGTGAAGTTACAAAGATGCGGTTTTCACGACACCGTGCTACGTTTTTTGTCAAACGAAAGATGCCGCAAACAGATTTGTCCCAGCCCCCTTAGTTTCTTCGCTACAGGGTGATTTTTAAAAAGTTGTATTTTCGGTTACCCCTCGTATCTCAGGTATCTGATAACTTATCGAAAAAATAAAAACGGGCCCTTATAGAACTTTTAACGCAGAATACAGTGGCGTACTTAAAATTTTTCTCAGATTTACTTTCTTTGAGATATTAGCCAAAGTTTTACTTTTTTAAATGGAACACCCCGTATATTTTTTCGTCATATTATTTGCCTCACTGAGAGCTTTCTAAAAATATAATATAGTCGAAACTTATTTTTATAAACAGCATGAAAACATGCAATTATTTACTTTTTAACATAGGCGGCTTTGGTTTAATTTAATGACAGTCAAATTAATCAACGTCAAATGATTGCTATTGAATTTTTTAATGCTAGTTCCTAGATTATCGTTATCATTTATCTAAAAAATATGGCACAAAACCAAAATTTTTAACATTTTGAAAAGTATGATATAAATAGATGTTTCATATTATCCAACGAAGACGTCGATGAGGCGGCGAAGCTTTATCTAAATAGGTTACGGTATAAGAAGATTTAAACGAAAACATCATTTTGACAAAAAAAATTCAGTCCAAAATAGGAAAAAAATAGTTTTATATTAATTTGATTTTTGGACTTTTTATAAATAAATTATTTATTTTATTTATTTGAACCCCAAATCACTCAAAGTTTGCAAAAAAATTAAAAAATAATAATTTTCAATAATTTTTCAAGAGGTTGAAAAAATCCTGAAAATTCGTTTTCTTGATTATAACTCGAATAAGACAAAAAGGTTATATACCTTAAATGAAAAGCCTTGTATAAATACACATTTAAAGTTAAATTACACCTTTTCTTGATTATTTGCTGTTTGACCCCAATTTTGAGTTCAGATTCGTGTTCAGCGAAAAAAAATATTCCAGAAAATCCTAGTCTGACACCCAGGACACATAATTTGTTTATGGCTTGTCTTATTTTTACAGACAGATCAGCAAAAAATTTGCCAAAAGCAAAAATAACTCAATTCAATTTTGGATCTCAGTACTTTAAGAGGCTAAGATTTTTGGATAGGAACTTGGCCCTTTTTTTACATAAATGATTTTGCTATGATTATTACATTTTACAGCACCAATAGCACACCTAACTTATCAATGATAATTTATAGTTTAATCTATTAAATATTTGTCCATTAAGGCTAAACAGGATAGCTATCCCAGTAAAGGATGAGCATTTATTGTGCCCTGGATTGGTTTAGTGGTTAAGGACTTAAACTTTTCTAAGTTATCTTAAAAGTTCATATAAAATATTTTTTTGTTTTTATTTTCAACTAATGTTCGTGGACAATATATATGTTTTTTGGTTTAAGGAGCCATTGATACATTAAATACTGAAATAGAGAAAATGCTCTAACAAGGCGTTAAAACGCATTTAAAAGTATATATATATATATATATATATATATATATATATATATATATATATATATATATATATATATATATATATATATATATATATATAAAATACTTTTATATTTTCTTGGGCTTAGTGGTTCTTGTTTTTTTTAAATTACGAAATAAAAAGGGTTTTCATTTCCTTTTTAATTTATTCACAAACGTTTCGGCTTGTTTGGCCTTTCTCAATGTCTACAACAAATATATTTTATTCTTAACAAGTTCAATTTAAACACAATTTTTAAAATATGATGTGGAGGATTTTTTAACAATTTAAAATTTATCATCATTATATGCTATCTAAACAACCCAGATTTCTTCTGACTTACCCGTAGGAGGATAATCCATTTAAAATAAAAGCATATATGTGTACACAACAAATTAAAATTTACATGTAAAACACTAAAAACTATTCAGAAAGACAACAACACAAATCTGTACATAGTTATACGGTTAAAATATTACTATTAAGAATTGCACAGGAATTGAGATGCTGGTATGTTTTTTTCCCGTGTTTGTGGTTTTATTTATGTTGATTATAAAAATATGATTATATTTTTTCCCAAACCTGATTTTATTTTAAGTTATAATTTCAACAATTTCGTTATTTAATTTATTACGTTATAATAAATTTTACTTTAAATTTTATGTCGGTCCCGTCTTTATTGCATTTGTGTTTTTTTAATGTAAAGCATTTCCATAAATTCTCTTTTTTGATTATTAAATTCAGTTTTTAAAATTTTGGTGTCTTGAAAGTTAAACTTATGTAATGTTTGGCTTTCGTGTTTTGTTAATGCCGTTTTATTTTTTTTGTCATATTTGTGGCCATTTAGTCGGTTTTGGAGGTATTGAGTTGTTTGGCCTATGTATACGCTTGGACAGTCGTTACAAGGTATTTGATAAATTGTATGGGTCTTTTTACTTACTACTCTCAACATCCAATGTCCCAAAAAAAATCTGTAGTTATTTGTCTGGCTGACAGAGCACTAAAACTTAGCGACCCGGCATACAGAAATACAGCTGTTAAAAAAGCAAAGGATATACTCATTAAAAATAGTTATCCAAAAAAGTTAATTAATTCATTATTCAATTATCGAATACAAAAACTAAATAATAATACTCAAAACCAACCAAATAAAAGATACAACCAACTTTTTATCTATACCATATATACAAGGGTTATGAAAATCTACAAAATATTTTAAACAACAAAATTTTTTGCATGTCATAAAGGTCATAACCTTTTGCAAAGGCATTTAGTTCTCTTAAAAAGTAAAACACCAAAAAAAAAAAGGGACCCATACAATTTATCAAATACCTTGTAACGACTGTCCAAGCGTATACATAGGCCAAACAACTCAATACCTCCAAAACCGACTAAATGGCCACAAAATGACAAAAAATAAAACGGCATTAACAAAACACGAAAGCCAAACATTACATAAGTTTAACTTTCGAACACCAAAATTTTTAAAAAACTGAATTTAATAATCAAAAAGAGATTTATGGAAATGCTTTTACATTAAAAAAAAAACACAAATACAATAAATGACAGGACCGACAATAAAAATTTAAGTAAAATTTATTATAACGTAATAAATTAAATAAGGGAAATTGTTGACAATTATACTTAAAATAAAATCGGGTTTTGGGGAAAAAAATATAATCATATTTTTTATAATCAACATAAATAAAAACCACAAACACCGGGGAAAAAAAACCCGCATCTCAATTCCCGGCCAATTTTAATAGTAATATTTTAACCGTATAACTATGTACAGATTGTGTGTTGTTGTCTTTCTGAATAGTTTTAGTGTTTGACATGTAAATTTTAATTTTTGTGTAAAATATATGCTTTATTTTAAATGGATTATCCTCCTACGGGTAAGTCAGAAGAAATCGGGGTTGTTTAGATAGCATATAATGATGATAAATTTTAAATTGTTAAAAATCCTCCACATCATATTTTAAAATTGTGTTTAAATTGAACTTGTTAAGAATAAAATATATTTGTTGTAGACATTGAGAAAGGCCAAACAAGCCGAAACATTTGTGAATAAATTAAAAAGGAAATGAAAACCCTTTTATTTCGTAATTTAAAAAAAAAAAAAGAACCACTAAGCCCAGAAAATATAAAAGAATATATTATGAATGGTTCGAGAAAAAACTTGTTAAGTATATATATATATATATATATATATATATATATATATATATATATATATATATATATATATATATATATATATATATATATATATATATATATATATATATATATATATATATATATATATATATATATATATATATATATATATATATATATATATATATATATATATATATATATATATATATATATAAAATAAAATTTTTTAATGATTTATTTTTTTCCAAGAATCTTAATAAGTAAAGTTAACAAATAATAAATAACAATATTTAACAATAAACTAATACACTGTTTAATGAAATACAAAAAACTATACATAATATTATTAAGTATAATTATTTTTCAAAAAAATATTTTGTGACATTTCTTTTGCAAATTAAAATATTTTAATTCATTTTTGTGGGGTAGTAGGTTTTTATTATTATTCCGTTGGGTGAAAGGGATTTTTTTACCCAAATTACTTTTTATTTTAGCAGTTTGTAAAAAAATATCTGTTTGGTAATATGACGATGTTTTTCATTTGTTACTGTTAATTTTATATTTAAATGTTTCACTTTTATTCATTTGATTTACTGTACAAATTTTTACTTATAAATGCTCTAAATCCAAGAAGCCCTTTGGTTTATGTAAATGTATAGTTGGCTCCATAGATGGTAGTTTATAAATATATTTAATAATAACACTATTCTGCAGGTTTTTTAAAAGGTTAATCATTGTTGAATTGGCAGGTCCCCGAGTTAAAATAAAATATTTAAATTTTAAGTAATTTAATGAAAAATAAATATTTTTAAGTAAACTAATGATATGTTGTTTCCTGCTTAAAGATATACTATTTTTTTATATTTTCTGTATGTTTTTTCCAACCTAAATTTTTATTCATACATAATTCTGAAAACTTTACCGAAGTAGAGTACGTGATATCATTAATATTAAGTTATATGGAAGGTGAGATATTATTTTTTTTTTTTATTTTTTATAAAGGACGATTTTTTAAAATTTAGTGTTATTTTAAAGGAATAAAGCAATTTTTGTTGTTTTTTTTCAGTCATGTTAAATGTTAATTTGAACTTTATAGAAAAACTCTTAGCCAAATAAATTATTGTAGTATTATTTGCAAATAACTTAAGATTTCTTCTAAAGTTTAATTAAGATATAGCGTTAATATACTTAAGAAATAGAGTAGGTCCTAAAATTAATCCCTGCGGAACACTAACCACAACTAATGATTATTCTGGAACTTATACTGATTCCAACTTCTACATATAGATTCCTATTATTAAAATAACTTTTAAACCAACTAATTTTTTTTTTCTTTTTTTTTGCAAATGTATAAAATTTTTAACACAATTTTATGATCAATTTATTAAATGCTTTGCATTTATCCAAGGATAGGAAACTACGTGTTTTATTTTCGTCGATATTTAATTAAATATCGATAACGACATTAATTGCTGCATTTATTTAAAACAATAAGTCTATGTTTTGTTACAACGTTGCCTATCAGGCTATTGCAATAGTAAGTGTCCCTTATAGATATATGGTTATTACATAATTTAATATTATTTAAAAAATATATGTCTTTTAGACTGTTAGCATCATGGGTACCTTTAAGTATATTAATATTTATGTCATCAACAAATAAACATTATAATTTTTGTTAATTTTTTATTTTCCAGTTTTTCATCCACAAATTTTAAAAAATAATGTACCTTTACTAATAAAGGCCTATATACACCACAAATATTAAATATTAATATTAATATTTTACAATTTAATAGCAATTTCTGATAATTTACTTTTATTTTTTTCTTGAGTTTCAAAATTTAAACTTTTGCTTATAATTATTCATAAGAAAAGAGGCAGCAATCTTTTCTTCCTACTGAAAAAAATTAATTAAAATTTTTAAATTTCAACTATTTTTTCTTTTATCTGTGTACCGGTGTTTTAATTACAATTATTACTTGTATATTTTTAATGTCCACCAACATTTAAATGCCATCCATTTAATTTTTATTTCATCGCAAATAAACATAGAATTTTTTTTATGTTTTTGACTATCCATTACGAATAATTTGCTTTATTTAGATTTTTTTTATTTATAGTTTTTTTTTTGCTTTTGTAGGTGAATTGGACACTTACTGTTTTAAGTTTTACATTTACAAAAAAAAAAACCATACCTTTGATTACATATTTTGCAGTTAATGTGTTGGATTTTCAATTTCACGTTCCCAAAAAGTATGATTATCTAAGCAAAAAAACATGCATCTTCTAACATTCTTTTATTTTGTAGTCTTTTATTTATAGCATGCAATAATATTATTCTTTCTTTACTTTACATTTATTCAATCCTAAAAAAATTAACTTGATACCTAATGTCTTAAATTTTTTTTGTTTTAATAATTAAAATGTGTTTTTTCAAAAACTTTGATTTTTTCACGTAATTTAGTTTCAAGTGATCAGTCACATCGATATATCTTAGGGCTTTCTAGTTTTTTTTTTTCTGTATACTTAATTATTATTTTTACTTTTATTGTTTTTTCCTTAACCTTTTTTAAAATTTGCTGCATTGGTGTGTCAAGGTTATTTAATTTTTAATTTAAATTTACTAATAATTTTCCAGATTTTCTTATTTATAATTTAATTTATCTATAAGAAAAAATCTCATTTAAAAAACTTT
This sequence comes from Listronotus oregonensis, assembly GCA_019359885.1. Taxonomy (NCBI): domain Eukaryota; kingdom Metazoa; phylum Arthropoda; class Insecta; order Coleoptera; family Curculionidae; genus Listronotus; species Listronotus oregonensis. Next base: position 23,481 of record JAHBCN010000311.1, read on the forward strand.
TTTTATATCACGTTCTTTTGTTTAATTTTTTTTTAACTTTCTAATTTTTTCTTTATTTGGTTTAATATTTTTAATATAGTTTTTACAGTTCCATTGTTTATGGTCTTTTCTTATTTCCAGATTTTTTTTTTTTTTTTGATAATGCTGCACAACTAAGACCAAAACAATTTGAAGCTTTTAAGCAATTTATTTTATTTGTTGTTTGGTAAATTTTAAATAACTCGCACAACTTTTTGCTTTATTTTTATCTTTATTTATTGGACTAGCTTTTCTCTCGTCTTCTGAACTTATATTAATTTCTTTAATTTGTATCTGTTGGATATTTTGTTGTTATATAATTATTATCAAACGGCTTTTAGTGATTTTTCCGTATCTTTGATTTTTGTTAAAATTCGAAGGTATTTAAATTGACAATGACGGTTTTTTATTTGTCTTACATTTAATTTACTACATTAAATTTTACCCCTCGTGCTGTATTATGATATGATTCTTGTTTATGTAATTTTAATTAATCACCACAAAAAACTTATTTACACTTTAAACAAAATAAAATTACTTGAAAGATGGTAGACATACTATACTATTGTATGGCACATTTTAATTGTTAGGGATCCCCGAAGTACAAATATTGAGTGCATAAAGGAAGTTTAGTTAAATATTTTTACCAATGTAAAATTTTAAGCTATCTTAAAAGGTAAAATAAAACGGTATAAAACTAATATAAGACGACACTACATTATAAAGAAATCTCTTCGGGTGTCTAAGTTGAGAGACAATCGCATTATCCTCGTTCCCGCAGCTAGATACTGACGCCTCAGGGGTTGAAGCGGGAACTTTTAATATCTTTTTAAGGCGAGGAATTTTGTGGTTTCAAAAGTATTTTTATGGTTTCGTTTTGCGACGCAAACGAGGATTTTTTAAGGTGTTTGAGCTGAGATCTCCTGAGAACGTGGGTTTTATGGATTTGGCATACATATTTATATTTTTAAATATTCGCTAAAAACATGATAGATTACACCTGTTTTAAAATATAATAAAATATGTTTTAAATGTTTTTTACTATATTAAAAAAAAATATATTTAGGGTGTAGAGTTTTACTAGATCACTAAGTATGGCAAACTCCAAGATATGTTCGCGTACTTTCCAAAAAAATATGTTCTTTTCGGGAGTTTAATGTATAATAAATTATGTACGAAACTTAGACCTACTCACCTTGGATTCAAACATTTATTGCTTTATGTGGGATTCTTATTTCAAGGAGGACTTTTAGCCGAACTGACTGAACTTTATGTTTTGGTAAGTTTTGTATTTTACCAGGAGTGTCAAAGATTTGGTTGTCAAATAGTTAAGGTTATGTTACCTTGTTGCTCTTACTTATTACTTCTCTTTTTTAAAGCTGCAGATTTGTAGGTTGCGGTATCCATATCTTAAGACTTGAACGGTTTTGGAAAGTCTGACAATGGTCTATTTAATCTATCTAATGTTCAGTCGTTTGGGTAACATTAAACTGCATACTTTTACTTTCGATTTAATCTTTAAAAATCGTAGGTCTTCAGTATTTAAAATTGTCAATAATTTAATTTGATAACGGTTAGGTAAATTTTCTGGTAGATATTCCAATTTATAGCATACGTAAAAAAGAGAAATATATTTTCCTTATTTGGAGTTTGTTTTCATTAATACCAAATAAAACGCGATTAGAAAGCCAATGAGAGTTACTGATGTTTTGGTTTTGCTTGCATTTTTTCTTTTTTTTTTGCCGCAAGATAGTTTCAATTATATTTTTCATATATCATTTCGTTTTTATGGGTTTGAAAATCTTTTGATAGAGGCCATTTAAATAAAGATGCATATATCTGCGATACCTAAAGATTCAAATTCATTGCTTCAGTTTTGTTTCTAGAGACTTAACGACCCCTGGAGGCACAAAGAGAGCTATTAATAAATATTATAACTTATTATTAATTAATTTTTGTAATTCCCACATCAATTTTCCAGTGTCTATTTTACGCTTTATCTAGCTTTATTTGCGCTACGCTTTCCAAATGTTTTTTTGGCCCACGTAGCCACATTGCCACATTATTTAAATATTTAATACAACCAATGGGTATATTTTTCAAACTGAGGCAAAGGATGAATCGTGTTTTAATAAATTCGGTATTTAACGTAGTTCTTAAAAAGTTTAAGATAAAAACCTAATTACTCCGTTTAATAAATTTCCTTTTTTCGGTGTGTATAAAGCTACCGAAAAAGCTTAAATGACTTCAGCAGTGTTTAAACGGTGGTTTGACCAATGTTTTGTACTTTAAATAAGAATTTTTTAAGAGAAAGCAAGATTTCTGAAAAGGCGCTACTTCTTATTGATAATGCTTCTTGTCATTGTAGTAAAGAAGAATTTGGTAGCGATGATATCTGCGTTATTGCAATGTTTTTACCACCAAATACAACTGCCTTTATTCAACCAATGAATTAAAATGCCATACGCTTAACGAAGCTTGTCTATCGAAAAGGCCTTCTAGCTGAAATTTTAAAAAACAATGAAAAAGACCTTGTTAAGTGTCTTAAGAGCTTGAACATCAAATTTGCTGTATGCCGTCTCCATAATGCTTGGGAAAAATACCAGCAAGTTTCTTAAAAAAATGCTGGGATAAGATTTTGCTAACTCAAAGTGACGTAGCGAATGAAGATGATCCAGATGATTTAATCCCGTTAATTGTAGCAGAAGAAATTGATGAGGTTTCCATAATGCTCCAAAATGTAGAAAGTAAAGATGTAGATGTTGGTGAAGCTGTAGATTGGATGAATGGTGATGCTCAATGGCATTAGGTAGACGATTTAATCGAGTCAAATGATGAATCAGACGAAGATGTCCCGGAAATAACCTTGGCTTACAAAATTAAGAATAAAATGCTTTTAAACATTTAAATTTTGTTTTACAGTGGATCACACATAATAATATTCCTTTAGCTGACATCGTGACTTTGCTAAGATTAAAGGAAAACGCCTATGATGAAGAGCAACGCAACAGTCAACAGGCTAAAATCACTAATGTCTTTCAATCAGTTTAAAAAAATTTAAATGGTCCAAATCAGAAAAAAGATGCAACCGAACGCGTAGAAATACGCGAGAGCGACTCAGAGATCAATAATTGAACTATTTATTATGTGTATGTTAGTGTGTATATACATTTTTTTTTGTTTACGTTGTTTTATTTATTTATTTTTGAGCAAACAATATTTTAAACCAATTTTTACCATGATTTAATAATCCGGATTTTTCGATAATTCGGATCGGCTTGGTTTTAAATGATCCGGATTATTGCGACTCTATTGTACATACTTTTACTTTAGCAAATTCAAAAAAACCTTTAAATGCAAAGAATACAAAGGTAAGTTGCTTTAAAGTCACCTTTTTACTTATTTCAAAGATATAATGATTAAAACTTAACCTTTTTCTGTTTAATTATGCGGTGTCTGTCAGTTTAAAGACTAGGTAGGTAGGTTTAAAGTGAGTGGGTATCACCGCGACCGATCGGTCTATTGTGCTCATTAAATTTTTCCCACCAGGTCCAGACTCCTAATAAATCTGATGATCCTGTTGGGAGAGAGATCTTTCACATCCCTCGGCAACAAGGTGTCATTGCCGAGGATTGCGAATCTTAGTCGTGCCATTGCTGGGCACAAACACAGTATGTGTTCTGCCGATTCATCCCCCTCCATGCACATGCGGCACTCGGCGTCTTCCGCTAGGCCGATCTTGAGCATGTGGTATTTTAATCTGCAGTGTCCCATGTACAGTCCCACTAGAGTTTTAAGGTGTACCCTTGATTGCTCCAGTAGTTTGACAGTACATTGTTGGTTCGGTGGGCTTATGAAAGCCTTCGAGAATCTGAGACCCGAAAATCCATGCCAGTAGCGAAGATTTTCTCTTTGTGTCCAAGCTGATATGAACTACTTGGCCATTCCATAATATATACCGATGACCGGTTCCGGCCCCGGGAATTTTGTTTCGGCCCCCCTTTTGGCAAGGAGGTCTGCGGATTCATTACCCTCTAGGCCGGTGTGTCCAGGTATCCACAGTAGTGCAACCTTATTGTTTTGACCCAGTTTGGTCAGCGCATCCTTGCAATTTCAGACGGTTTTCGAATTGCACCGGCTGGATTCAAGAGCCTTAAAGAGCTGCTTGACTATCGGAGAATATTTTAACTGTCTTACGTGTGCAGTGCCGATCAACCAGCGATCTAGCACACATCTCAATAGCAAATACCTCCGCTTGAAATATGGTTGCGAGAGTGCCCAGGCTAAAGGAAAACTTTGCCCTCGTGTTCATATATTCCAGCTTCAACACCGTCCTTGGTTTTGGAGCCATCGGTGTTTAAAGATTAAGTGAGATCACTATTTTTGGACAGGCGCTTCTAGAAATTATTTTTTATGACTACTCAGCATTTACATACATCGCAATAGGGCAAAACCGAGTAAAGACACATTTCTAAAATAAAATATCTTACCTCTAAATAATTTGTTACATGTATAAAATGGACATCTATTAATAACGTGTTGCCTGTGTCTTTTTTTTAATATTAATTAAACGTTCTTAATGACGTGCTTTATAAATACAGCAATTTACCAACGTGAAAACAACTATAAATTTAACCTCTTAGGCATTCTCCTTCCTCCCTTCTAATCTCCCAAACTTTCAGTTATCATTCCTAACTAGGCAGTGTTAATGGGGCTCTAATAGGGTCACATATTGCGATTTCTAATTGTCCGGTCACGCCCGGTATTTAATAAAGCACAACTGCGAATTCTATATTGTTCTTTGTGCCATTTGCCTGGCTAGATTAAAGCAAATAATGAGTTTAATTTTGCGCTCCTCTACCGAGCCCGAGGCTGTCGTTTTACAGCATGCGGCAGCGAATCGGTTTGCTCTAACACTTTTACAGTCAAATTTTCAGGAATATATTATTCTAGAATATCTTTATGGTATTTAAAATGCGAATATTTGGAGCCGTAGATTATCACAAGTACCGATAAATGTTCAGCTAAACAGTAAAAGTAGTAAGTGTATCGTAAATTTTATGATTGATGAAAAACTAAAAACAGGGTGTCCCAAATGTTTTGCTGCTTTTCAACTAAAATAAAACAAATTTGTTTGCTTAAATTTATTTAATATTTTTGTTAAAATGTTAACAAAGATAAAAGATTTTTTTTAAAATAATGTTCTCCAGGTGCTTTCCTTCCCCCAACAAAAACAGCTAGTACCATTTTGTTTAAAATAGCGTTAAGTTCAGCCCGAATATGCAATTATAAAGCCATTAGAGTGCAAAGTGACGTCTCGTACACCTTGGACTTTAGATAGCCCCACAAAAAAAGTCCAGGGGAGTCAAGTCAAGACGTCTCGGGGGCCAACGAGTATCCATCCACTTTGACATGAGTTTTTCCGGAAAAATGTCTCGTAGCTATGTCAAAGATCTTCTGGCGATGTGGGTTGTGGTCCCGTCATCAACCCCCCGAATTCTTAAAGCGCTGCACAGATGATTTGGAGAAACCCATCGCTGGTGCATGTTTTCGCGATGTTCTCTCGACCATTACTCCATTGTTACTAAATAATCCGCAACCTTCCTCGACCTAACAAAGACATAGTCGTGGTGGTACTATACAGCGTTGTCAAACTAGCGCTCTGTGAAAAAGGAAAAACATTATGGGACACCCTGTATTTGTTAATAAATATAAAATTCCCTTATCTACAGTTCTTTTGTTGATTCTTAATGGAATTGCGAAAATTTATGCTATTGGTAATATAAAATTTTAATATGATATAATAAAAAGCTAAGAAATTTAAAAGTATGGGTATATTTTAACTTCCACCTTACAGCTGATTTAAATATAAAAACGTTAATATTTATATGTCAATATAACAATGCAATTTACTACTGGTTGAGTGTATATGGTAGGAGATAAAGTGAACATTAGGTTCTATAATTTTTTAGAGAAGAAAAAGTGACTCTTTTTTAAATCTAACGTTTCGTCCACGGGTATTCATCATCAACTTTTTTTGATGCGGAACTTATCAAAGTGTTTAAAATAAATAACAGCAATATTTACACAATATAAATTAATAAATGTCTCTCCGTGTAGTACCCTTACAAAAATAACCCAGCTCCACAAAAAAACAGTTTAAGGTCCGAAAGACTTGACCGTGTTATTTTCATGTTTTTGGTGTCGCTGATTTCGAATCCGGGGTGAGTTTGACCCCATCAGGTCGGAGTCAAGAGCATTTCAAGGTCAAATCTGCAAAATTAATCACAACCAAATTTGAACAGTGTATACTTATGCTTTTTATGTCGCTAAATAAGAATATGTGGTCAGTTTGACCCTATCGGTTTATAGTAAAGAAATATTTCAAGGTCAAATATGCAAAATTACACAGCCCTACAAAAAACACAAAGGTCCGAAAGACTTGACCATGATATATTCATGTTTTTGAGGTCCCTGAATCCCAATCTGGGGTCCGTTTAACCCATCAGTCAAGGGCATTTCAAGGTCAAATCTGCAAAAAATTAATCGCAACCAAATTTAAAGTTGTATACTTATGTTTTTGAAGTCGCTTAAAACGAATCGGTGCTTAGTTTTAGTGTAGTTAATTTAACTAACTTTGTAGAGATTTCACCTAACGACATCTTGTCTGTGACACCGTAAGTTGAGAGGAGTATGCTTCGCCCTTTGGTCAGTAGATGGCGTTGACGTCTGTTACCCATTCAGGTGCTTAGTTTGACCTCCTCAAATTTGATTAAAATTTTACTTTGAAATGCCTTTTACCCTAACTAATAAGGTTAAACTAACCCCAGATTCGAATTCAGCGACGCCAAAAACATAAAGATACCATGGTCAAGTCTTTCAGACCTTCATCTTTTTTTGTTAGGCTGTGCAATTGAATTTAAAAATAAATAGTTATTTCTCCTGCTGACCTCAGACTTGCAATAAAAAAGTGTTTTTGGTGTTTATACACTGCTACACATTCAGTCAGAGAGGGTTAATTTTAAAAATGTAATTTTTTTTTAGATATTTGCACTGCTTTGTCACAATATATGCAGGTTTATTCAACTACTAATAATTTTTCAAACTTTTTAAAATACAAATATATTTAAATTATAAAAAACGTGTTGGCATTTTTTACGCACTTTAAAAGAAGAAATGCAATAAACAATTGACAATAGTATTTTTGAGGTTGATAGTTAAATAACATTTTTTTAATGGAATACGCCGTATATTGTATCACCATTACAAATAATGTTTGAAGGAACTTCAATATACCTTATTTATTATGCCTATCTTAAATTGTTTTGGTTAGTTCTGGTTTGGCTTGAAATCTTTCAAGCACAAAAATATGTAACCGTCTAAATTTACTATTGTTTGTTTTTAAGATATTTTTGTTTATAAAATCAAAACATATTGTTTTTAGTGCCAACTACAAAAACCCATGTTCGTATGGGCTAAATGCGGCGGTTACACTGGATAAGAATTCGTACAAAAATTTGTTCGTACGAATTCGTACTATTTCATACTATTTCATCCTACCTAAACAAAAATTCATGTTCATATGCGAGTGGTTATATTAGCCACGATCCGTTCATACGAATTCGTACAAATTCGTACGAAGTTTTCAAACAACCAAAATAATTTGATTTTCTAGTTGTTTGTACAAACGAATTTATTTTATGGTGGTGGTAGGTAATTTAATGCACGTGGTAAAAATGGATTGTGAAAAATTGATTGTTTTAATCCAAGAAAGGCGGTCCCTATGGGACCAAACCAGTAAATACTATCATAATAGGGATTTGATAAAAAATATTTATCAACCCAACAACTTCGGCTATTTTCCAGTAATAGAACCTTTACTAAGGGGAATGTTTCGAAAACATGTAACTCAGATATCGAATTCCTTGCCCAATATATGGGCGTTGAGAACTAAACTATCCTACAGAATCGCACAGAATGTCCCGCATCCAGTGTAAACAGTTTGGTAGTATACTGTCATATGAATAAAATAGTACAAATTCGTACGAACTTTTCGTACGAATTCTTATGCAGTGTAATCGCCGCCTAAGACTTGACATACTCCTTTTGCAACTGCTACTCTGGAATATCCAATACTCATGATTTAAAATGAATTTATTTTATGGGTTAACCAAATACGGATAATTAAAACTGTAAAAATTATGATTTTTTTTTTTATTTTGTAACTATGTCCTCTTAAAATATAGATACAAAACAACATAAAGTGCGGGTCTCTGACTTAGAAAAAATTCAATAAATCCAAAACAATTTATTGCCCGAACTCGTCGATTGGTATTTTTAGTTGCACTCTGTACTCTAAAAGAAATCTTTATATGGTATGTCCCAAATTTTAAATATGATGTTATCGATGATCTTTTTAAATCGAAACTCATTTTTTTTTAAATATCTTTAAAGTATATATCAAAGTATACATACAAAACTTTAATGTTTTTCCATGTTGCTTACAAAATATTAAATAACAAAATTTAACATAACTTTAACCATTTCTTATTCACATTTATAATGTTCCCTTATTTCAATGTCAAAATGTTTACTGATTTTATGATAGAAGTTATCCGAAAGGTTTAAAACGAATTTCAGTATACCGTCTAGAATATTACCAATTAGTACTGGACAATTAGCATGTACTGGAAAAAATAATTTCAGATCTCAAAAACGAAACATGAATAAAAAAATTTAAGTGGGCAGTTAAGTATAACATGATATGTGCTTTAAAAATACTCCTTAATATATTAATTATTTTATCCTCAATATACTGTTAATACTTTTTATTAAAGATAAAAATACTGTTTTTTACTGCGACACAAAGGCTTGTATCCTGCGTCAACCGAGACTCTACCCACATATGGCCGGTTTTATTTTTTTGAAATTGTTTGGTGTATTGGGTATATACATGTTCAATGATATCATCATGGTAACATCTAATACGGTCTTCCATGAAAGCCAATGTAAACGAACAAACGCCCACAAAGGTAGAACAAGTTTTAGTCGTATCTTCAGTTCTTTCTTATAGAAATTTATCTTAATTAAAATCTAAACACAAGAAAATTATAAATACCACGGAGAAATGTAAAGAAACGTTTAACAATAAGGAATTTATTTTAGCTTCGTTATTATAAGTAAAATCCGATGAGTCAGTAACACTAGTACTCGTAAATGTAAGTTGTGTAAGTTACTCATATAGAAGTAAGAGCAAAAAATAAAAACAAGGTGTGGTGAAAACTTCGTGTCATTGAAAAAGTTACAAGGGACTTTCAGAAGTCGTTTCTTCTGTTTTATGAAAGTGCTTTTCCTACCCTATTTGACTTCTCATATACATATCTTTTAAAATTATTAAAGAAAATTATTTAAAGCAAATCCCTAATTTTTGTTTCAAAGAAAAAATTGTGGCATAGGTTTGTAACGTTTCTTTTGTCCATTACAATATAATCTACGAAAATCAGCCAATGTTTCACGATCTTTGACACTTCTTTTAAATTTAAAATAAGCCAATGATTACTTAATATTTTATTATTGATTATTATTTTTAGTTAAAATCGCTATTATCGTGCGGGTGTATCAAATAATCAAAGACACATTTTTGTAGTTAATTTAACTTGTTTAACAATACCTTTTAAAAAAGCTTAAGACAAATTAAACAGATATACAGGGTAAGTCTGTGAAGTGAGACCCCCTGTTTATTCAAATTGGGAAACAATGTTTTTTACAAAAATATGTTGGTTTCTGCTACTCTATATTTTGTAAACATTGTTATGTATACAGGGTGTATCAGAAAGTCCGTACAAGGACAAAGTTAATTTTTTTAAATGGCTCCCTATATTTTTTATTATATTTTTGAATTCTTTGTTAAATTTAAGATATTTTTTGTCTAGCATATCATATCTCTATATTTAATTGTTTTCGAAATATTTGCGTTTAAATGCAAATTTGAGAAGGGAAAAGTTTGCTCATCTTATAATCCTGTTTTACGTTTCTATGGTTTAAGCGGTTTTTTTGATTGAAAAAACAGCCATAGTTATAATAAATAAGTAATTAGATATCACAAGTAGAAATAAGCTAAGCCTTAAACAAGAAAAAAAAAATTAACAGTTTTTTTACAGATTAATAAAAGCAACAAAATAACATACATGATCTATATTCTTAAATCTTTAAATGTATTACCGCTTTGATCTATACGAACCTTTCGCAGTTTTTATCTTGGATCTGCATTCTTCGATGATTAAAACCATATCACATAATTCATTTATTGGAATTTTTTTTGTTATATCTGTTATTACCCATAACATCTGCTAAGGACGATTAGATATATATTTAAAATACTATCCTATAACTTCAAAAACTGTCGTTTTGTCATTTTTAGCTAGTTACTGAGGTTGTTATGCCAATCTCAAAAAACCGTTAAAACCATGGAAACGTAAAACGTTATTTAGAGATGAGTGGTTTTTTCCTTCCAAATTTGTATTTAAATGCGAATATCTCGTAAACAATTGAATATAAGGAATATGATATGCCAGACAAAAAATATCTAGAATTTTATGCGGAAAACAAAAATGTAACAAAAAATATAGGAAGTCATTTAAAAAAATGAACTTTGCCCTCGTACAGACTTTCTGATACAGCCTGTATACATAACGTTGTTTACAAAATAATGAGCAGCACAAACCAAAATATTTTTGTATAAAACATTTTTCCCAATTTGAACAGTTAAAGAAATAAACGGGGGGTCCCACTTCACAGGCTTACCCTGCTATTATAAAGCCACTTAAATTTTCAGGGGCAACAAAAAAAATTTTCAAAATAAATTTTTTAAATTATTATATTAAAAGCAACATCTTAATCGATCCATAAACCTGGAATTGATGTTACCAAATATACATTTAATCTTTTGGATTTATCCCAAAGTTAAGATTTTGATTTAGTTTCTTATAATCAAAAATTAAAAATATTTTATTAAAAAACCAATGACACTGTTAAGGCCATTATGTCGGTTGTTAAATTTGCAAATTGAGTTTGGAATGTTTAACAAAAGTATTGATAAATTTTGTAGGCAACCCCAAATTAGATTTGTTAAACATTCTAAAGTTGTCAACTTAGCTTGTTAAAGTTAACAACTAAATGTTAAAAAATGTAGATTTTCAGGTTGTACTTTATTGAAAACAATGACAATTTTAAACTCTAAATCTAATCATTGCTAAAGAAGGATAATGTTTTGGAGCTATAGTACTATTATGGTAATGTTAGTTGCATTAAAAATTTAATCCCATCAAGTTCTATGCAGTGATAATCCGTCATCATATGGTTTTCTCTTAAGAGGCACTAAACCATTTCCTTTCTTAACGTTTATTTTTATGAGTGTTAAAATCGTATTATAAATCTCGACTATCTTACTAAGTTTATGACTTTTAAGTCTAGACTCGTTCACTAAAAGCATTTTCAATTTTACGATAAGCGTATATGAATGCCCAAAACTTAAAAGCATATAAAGGGTAGATTTATTTATCTATAACACATAATCTCTTAAGCCTTTCGGTAAAGTTATTAAAATTATTAGGCGTGGGTATGGGATAAACAGACGTTCATAATATTTTTTTAGGTTTTTAAAGGATCATCAAAATATGCAATTAATTTAAATTTCGCTTTGTAGTGCACCTGGCCAAGTTCCGGCCTTAAGCAAGCAGTATGTATAATACACGAAATATTTTAGCGTATTTTCCTCCTATTAAAAATTCGTTATCGTTTTACATAAAAGTATTAAGTTTGGTATGTAAATGCACATCGTATTCTAAACTTGTCAACAAATTAAGCAACGTATGTCAAGGGGTTTATAAGATATTTGATTTTGAATTTTGTTTAGGAGTGTAGCAATACAAACTCTTTTAGACTTTTTTTAGTAATGCGAAACTAAAAAATAAGACGTTTTGTTAATATTTTGTAACGAATTCCGTACCGCTTGTTATGGATAAAATGACTCATTATATACATATTAAAATCAGCTTTAGTTAGTTAGTAAATGTATCTAAATATAGTCTAATTTGGCCATAACTCTATTATGTTTTTCTTATCAGTTACTTCTGTTATTTTAAGAAAAAACATTTGCCTTTAAAAACCACTTTATTAATGAATTTTGTCTAAAATTTTTTAATTTAAAACTATGCCCATGGTAAAAGGGGTAAAGAGATAATCAAATGTGTACGGCGTCTAAGCAGTTTTGCAGCTGTTACATTTTCCAAGCACACATCATTCGGCTGACGATAGGGTAAAATAATTAACTTTTACTCTTCACTGAACAAAATTAATATGAAAAACACCTGCTTGTCTTATTTTTGTTAAGATTGGGGACAAAATTTAATGTTGGTTACTATTTCAATATTTTCTTTTTAATTTTTGTTAAAACCAAAAATTACTTTGTTTTTATTGTTAGTAAATGGTTTGAAATTTTGAAATAAATTATTTTACCCACAGGAGTAACTGACGGGTGCCACAATTTATAATTTATATAATTTTATATACATGCGACAATCTGCAGCGGTTAATTTTTAGCAAAAGTGAACTTTGCAAAATTTTGATAATTTAAAGTGGTAAATATAATATATATATATATATATATATATATATATATATATATATATATATATATATATATATATATATATATATATATATATATATATATATAATATATATATATATATATATATATATATATATATATATATATATATAAAATTATATTTTTGTAAAAATATTAAATTTTCCCTGAGGGTGTTGGATCATCCATTTACCACTTTTTCTGCATCCTGCATAAAAATATTTTTTTCAGCTACTTCTAGACTTTTCAATTCTTTTCCATGTTATCATAAAAGGCGATTGGAAACTTTACAAAGGGCCTCTGTAAAATCGACCCTTAATTGGTTCAGTTGATGACAGAGACCATTAAATAGTTAAAATAGTAACGTTACATTGTTGTTACCATAGAAACCAAAAAATTACCAAAGAGTTTTTATACGAGGTGTTTCGAGTTATCGAGATTTTTTTTAATTATCCCGAGTCGTAACGCGTGTACTCGCAAAACTTTTTAGAAAATAAAAGCTCCAAGAAAGATTACAAGTAAACATATTTGTTCCATGTTCTTTTCGTAACACGTCATATAAAATCACGGATCAGGTTAACAATGAAAAATAACAATGGCAACTGTTTTTTTGTCACTGTCTTCAAAGTTATAGTACGGCGAATTACAACTGATCTTTATCAAAAGGTTTTATCGCTTTTTATAGCAATGTTTAAGAACCGTAGAGTCTGGAAGTAGCTGAAAGAATCCTTATAATACATGGAAAATAGGTAAAAGAATCTTAACAACCCACGTATGTTTATTTAAAATAGAATTTATTAAAGGTCAACAATTTTCCAAAAAGTTATTTTTATTTTAAAAATATGAAATTTTTAACGCTAAGTAAACTCAGTGCTAGTAATTTTTTTTTGTGACACCTAATATTAAGTTTCATAATTATTGTTTTCAAGAAATGACCTCCCTAAATCTAAGAAATTTATAAGGCTTTGCAGGTTTAAATTGTTACGTTTATTCCAAAAATAATAGGCAATTTTAAAGGTAATAGGTATTGAATTTAATTATAAAGCTTTGCCTTTATTTCCGTTTGGAATCAATCATCCTCTGTAAACAATTACGTAAAAATAAAAACAGAAAATTAAAGCATGCAAACATAACTCTTATTTTTAAACTAGTCTGGTTCCACGTATTTGGTCGCCATCATTATTCGTGAGTCACGTAAAAAGCGTACAAGGTTATAAAACCGCAAAGCAATCAGCATTATGAAAATTGATTTCATGGTAATACACGATTGTCAAGATCTTCTTAAATTTATGGCATATATTTTTTTGATAGTAAAGAATATATTGATTTTAAATTGAATAAATACGCCCTTAAAATAAAGCAATTTATTTATATTGTAAAAAAATCGGTTTTGGCTCACAAAGTAGTTCCTCGCAATGCATATTTGCTTTACACTGTCAATAGCATTACAATCACTAAAATGAGCAACTAACAACAGAGTTTTTTTAAAATCTTTATGACCGCCAACGTAGGCTTATATGGAGCTCCAGTACTAGGTACAGTGGGTGCCGGGTATTTTAGATGCTTAACCCATTTTATCCCCCCGTTTCGTCAACGCTGTCTAAGCACCAAAACATGCAGATATTGGATGTTACGGCAACTTTCAGACATCGCAGTATTTCCACCACGTACTTTATACAAATAACCACTACCCACAGTACCCATATCAGACAAAAAATTTTAATTAATGGCCTTTGCTAAGTTGAAATATCGTTTGTAATTAGATTAGCGAAGTTAAACAAAATTGGGCGTAGTTAAGAATATGATGTGTGACCTTAGGCGAAGACTATATGCTGTCGTGTGTGGTTTGAATTTCACCCTATACTGTAGTTCCGTTAGGATAACATAAATTAGTAGACTTAATAGTTTAAACATCGCAAAAAGCTAGTAAACGCTTTTTAATGTTTAATGGTCGTTAAATTTTTTCACTATTGTGAAAGCAGTGGGTAAAATTAAATGAAGGTAATTTCTATTAGTTTTTTTTTAAGTTTTTTAATTTCCTTTTCTGTAAAAATTTATTAATCTGGGGCTTTTTAAATAATTAAGAATTTACTAATTACTTTATTAGGTGCATTACGAAAAAATTGGTTTTTGTATTTTAGGAACTACAGTATTTCTTCAAACACGATTAAGAAAAGTTTAATTAATCCCATGGGTCTAATGTTTATGATAAAAGACATAAGTGTCGACACTGACAACTTGTTTATTAATACTGCAACCAAGTGACCTAATAGTTACATATTACTTTATTTCAGTAATACCCAGAAGTGCAAAAAACTCTTTAAATGGTTGTTGCTCTCGAGTAAACACTTTGAGAAATCAAACTCCAAGGACGGGATTAAATAAGTCGTTTGAGTAACAAGTATACAGATTGGCTGAGCTGGATATTGGGGTAGGAGTTCGTGTAAAAACTATATAGAATTGCTGGGTGAAAAAGAAATAAAGCAAAACATTTCGACTAGCTGCCACATTTCTTTATTTCATATGGATGTTGAAGGTTAGTCCTTTTTTTAATTTAATTGGTTTGGAGGGGAAACTTTAAATTTGATTGGTTTGAAGTGAAAGGTGACAACTGTTTTACACGTCCCTCGCCTAGCATTTCGGTAGATGGGACGCAACCCGCCTTGTAAAGAACACACCCTTTGCTTGAGAGCCAACATCGTGAATTATCAATCCTGCTTGTTATATAATAAAACGTTTTTATTTTTACGCTCTCAATAAAACGTCGAACTAAAGTCCTCGTGAATAAATCTGTATATTATACCATTTTTACATAGTTAATGTTATTATTAAAAAAAAAAAAAAACTTTAATATTTATTATTTTCTAGTAACGTGAAAAAGAATTAAAAAGTCTGGAATTAGCTGAATTTTTTTCTAATACAGGATGCAAGAAAAGTGCATAATGGATGATTACAGCCACACTTCACAATGGCCATCAAAATTAAGAAAAACTAAGGTAATTTACTTAAATAAATTATTATTCTAAATTAAATATTGTTGTAAAAATAATAACAAGAAAAGTTAAAATAGCAATACCAAATTTATGGTTCTAATGTCGCATCTGTCAACTCAAAAGTAAAATCAAACAAAACATGAATTCAGCACGCGAAAGCTTAGAAAAATTGGAAATTTAAAAAGTTAGTGAAAGAAAAGTTTAGTGCTTGCTATGAGAAAAAATATGATCTATTTGTTAAATTGAGTTCTTTAAAAAATGTGTGCGAAGTCAACAAATATGTCTAAGGTTATCCAAAAGTCTACAGAAATTCTTATAGAATCAAAAAGTAATTCCATGCAGTCGCCAGTAATCAATATAGGAAACGAATGTAATTTAAATGTAACTATATCAAAGTAGACAGAAATAAAATAAGCAGTAGGGACACTCTCGTCGGTGCCTTTCCCCTCTTCCGCAAATACGGGGGTCGCGCCCACTCGAAGCGTATCTATTTTATTGAATAATTCTACCGAGGTTAGTGAAATAGTAAAAACATAAATTGGTATTTACCTTGTTTTAAATTTTGGTGTTCACAAAATTATGTTGTTTATTAAATTAAATATTAAATTAAAAGATATAATTTTATGGTAATAATTTAATTGAAAATATAACATACTGATATCATATAATAACTATACTATTATAATAATATAATAACACAATAATAACTAACCAAAACTAACTAAAATATACGAAATGCCGTTTGCGACAAATAAAACATAAGGTAGTTTAAAGAAAAATTTTACACACTTATAATCATATAATCTGATGTCCGATTTATTTATTTAAGTTTTAATTAGTTATTTTAAGCGTGTAATCTAGCGGAAGACGGACATTTTGAGCAACTTCTATTATACTTATACTTCTATCCCTGTTTCATTAATGTTTTTTTTTTTAATAAATAATTACTTAATGCGTAAATCAGGTTTTTCTGATTGATTTGCTGTTTTGGTAAATGTTGGCAGTGACACGATAAGCAAACAGGTAATCAAATGATTTTAATGTAAAAAATATTTCTGTAATATCGCAGATTCAACTAATAACAATAAACAAAACGGCGAGTGGAGGGTCCGACCACTATAACTTTGGGACACCACGTGATTCACGCCTTGAATGCGACGCCAACTATTTAAAATCTCTGATTGGCTGCGGCCGTGATCACGTTTTCTCCCAAAGTTACTCGTATAGTGGTCGGACCATAAAACCAACAATAATTGACAAAATTAATTATTTACCATTTTAAAAATTTGACAGTGACAGGTTTATCAACCATACACTTTTTAACAAGTCAAAATCAATCAGGACCAATTTACACACAAAATGGTGTCCCTTTCTTGTATTAATATGACTGTACATTAGGGCAGACAGTTTTTAATTATTTACCTAAGTGTTTTTTATTATTATTTACCTAGGGAGAGAAATGTTACTTCTGATTAGAGAAATGCAGTAAATATTGGTGATTTCTCAGGTTAATAGTAAAAAAATATTTTTGATATCATCGTAACTAAATAGGAACATAATTAAATTAGTTTTTTAAATTAAATAACTTGTTTTCAATCATTTTGTTAGTTTACAAATAACTGTAAGGAAATAATATTTTCTCACTGAACGAAAATGAATATTTCCTAGGCAACCACTAAGTGCAGGGAAATATTTACTTTTTCTTTTAAAAGGGTCAATACTTCTAATCGATTTACTGAAAAAATGTATTCTATTTATTACACCTATATATATGCACAAAAAAATTTAATAAGTACTTCTACTCTACTCATATTTAAGGATGTTTTCATAGGACCAATATAAAATAATTTTACATACCCTTCTGTATCTTTTGGACAACGAAAAATGATACCCCTAGAGTACCCATTTTTGTAAATCATCCATCCACTGATCAACAGACCACCATTATTTAGTTAATAGAAAAAATAGTCTAGTCTCAAAGGAAATTAACAAATATCGCTTACAACACAAACTCCACGATTGACGACAGTCTGTGTATTGCGAAAATGCCCAAAGCACTTAATTTGCCACCGCTCGCTAGCGGTCCGATCTCTTTTGTCTTGCGGGGGGATGGAAGGAGTGTCCCTACTGCGTATTTTAATTGTGTCTAATTTGACTATACCTATAGTCTTAGCTTTGTTGGTGGTTGTATCAATACATTTTTGGGTTAGATTTTTTAAAATTATAAAAAAGGTAAATACTGAACCACACTAGTGCAGTAAAGTGGTAGTTACTAAAAATAGTGCGTGTAACTCTACTTACCGCACGGTTATAGATAAAAAAAAATTAGATGACTTCGCCAAACCTGAAAAAGTCAATGCAGAAACGAAAGTGCTATCTGACTTTAAATTATGTGTTTAAGTAAGTAAACTCGCCAAAATTGGTTGATATCTTTTTTACGTACATCGATTATTTTCTTTTGTAGTTTCATAGGCTAAATCTAAAGTTTGTTTATCACACTTACTGCATATACATATACATGCACCATATTACATTGTCTAGTTGTAATTCGCTTTTAATAAAACAAATAATTTTATAAGGAATTTTTTTCAACGGATCGCATGCAAAAATAAACAACCCGCCTTTTACAAATCGCTTTTGTGTTCTTTTTTTCAGACGTTAGTAGGCAAAACTAAAAAGTGTAAATTTGTTAAGTCAAGGAAAAGAAATATAATTTATTAGCTTTCAGGCTAATATCGTGCCTTACAAAACCCGAGAAAGCTTAACCTAACTAAATAACACCCGATTTCGGTACAGAGAAGCGATTGCTATTGCCTGGTTTGTTATTAACTAACACGCGAGTTGATTTTAGCTAGTTTAATCATACAAGAGGCATGCAAACCCATCCGTCACTTAAACCTAGAAATGTTGTAAAACAAAAAGTTAAATGCATATATTTTTTTAGATAACCTTGTTAGGGTTCAAAACATACTTTTAATTTAAATTTGCGCTCTGATATTTAAATTAAACCAGGTCGCGAATGATGTATAACCGAGAAACTCTAGCATAAATATTAAAATTTGGCAAAAATTTAAATAAAAAAATATACAGGTTGTCCCAAAAGTAATGGGACACAGAGCAACAGCAGATCCCTTAGGTCAAAATAATACAGTTAACGTAAACTTGCCTTATCCAAAGTTGATAATAACCAAGATACAGGGTGTCTATCTTTTAATTTTGTTTTTATTTTTTCGTAATAATTTCTTCACTAAAAGACATGGCGGTACAAAATTGGGGATTTGGAGGTTCTTTGAGGCGAGAAATTTAAATTCCTCCAAGCTTTACCAGGTATGGCCTACCCCACTTCTTTAAGATTTGATGGAAAATGGGTTTTGGCCAATTGTATTTAAACATTGCAAAGTAATAATTTTCAACACGCTGATCAAAAGTCTCCACGGGTACAAAACCTAAAACCCTTCTGACCCCCCCAAAATCAGCCTTAAAGGTCACTGGGGATTTGGAGACTTTTTCCATAGGAAAATTGCGGGGTCCTTTAAAGTGCATTTGTCTCGAAAACAGTTGCTCGTAAATACCTTAACCAGGTATACATTTTTGACGCATAGGGAATTATAGTTTTTTTTTTTTAATAATCCGGTCAATTTAGTAACCTTAAAAAAGTTATGCCATCTAAAACAAGTGAGGTAGACCGTAGCTGGCGCCCTCTACTATTTACATCAAAGGTATGGACGAATTTGAGTTTCTTGCCTTAAAGAAACCTTAATTCCTTAATTTTGTATCGCTATGTCATTTAGATAAGAAATTATTACGAAAAAACGAAAACGAAATTAAAAATTTGACACCCTGTGTCTTAGTTATTATCAACTTTGCGATACGGCAAGTTTACGTTAACTGCATTATTTCGACCTAAGGAATCTGCTGTTGCTTTGTGTCCCATTACTTCTGGGACACCCTGTAGATAGGTATTAAAAGTTTCTATAAGATGGAATTAATTAGAAATAAAACAAAATGATCTTGTTGCAAAACAACAATAAACAAAAAAAAGTTTAATAAAACTAAAAAAACCGGCTTTTATATAGAAAACCGAACTAAAAAGTAGAAAATAATCAATTATACTAAAGAAGCTTAATTTTTTGATGTTACAATTATTTTATTAAATTTTTTTTTACAAAATTAGAGTTATTATGAAAATATAGTAAATTGCAACCCACGCTTTTTTACTATAATTAATTATTTTCGACTTTTTAGTTCGGTAAGCTATAAAAGCGTGTTTTTTTAGTTTTTAAAACTATAATTTATTTTCTAATTCCCAAAGCAACATCAAAAGTTATCTTAATAAAGAGCCTCGCTTTTTAGTATATGTTATATTTGTCAATAAATCTATTATGTCCAACAAATCATAATAAAATTCCATATGGAAAAGGAAAGCCTTATGGATTACCCAACACGAAGGTCAGTGAAAAACCCTTTCTCCAAAAATAATTCCTGTGTTGCCTTGCGCATTCGCCAAGTATTGTCATTTTGAGAAAGTAATATTTTATTTTATTTTGATGTTCCTAGTCAGGACATTAAAACAAAGTTATGAAATAATTGTATTGTCATCGGCTCTTGATCTCTCTACAAATTTTCAAGTTAATCAGACTTCTTGAAATTGGTAAAATTAGATTGAAAGATTCCGTTACATAGATACATAGATACACATACAGGTGAAGCTGATAAAAGTGTGGTAAAAAGACGTTTGATTCATATCTCGAAAAATATTAAACTTGAAAAAATATAACTACACCACTGGATTTTACGTAAAAATGTCTACTAATATCAGTTTTTTCTTTTGTTGTCAGTTACAAGGTTACTAAAATATGAGGAGGGTCCCAATACGATAAAAAATAAATTTCGCCCTATATGTCAGAAACGAAGAAACGCATAAAAAATATTTTAGTTTTATTTAGAAGTAGAGACACTTGGCCAAAATCGCAAGTCTCTATCTCTAATAGTAACCGAGACACCTTGCAATAACAACGAAATACGGATACCTGTACATCTTAATCTTGCTCACAATCGAAAAAAAAAACAAACCAGCTTCATTTATTTGATGGATAAACGGTTAAACATGGAAAGTTTTTTTTTCTGTAATATCCATGTTCATACATTTTGTGTTTCATTATTTCGAAACTTTTATTAACTTTTGTCGTTTAAATAAAACAATAGCCAATAAAATAAAATTTAATGTCCCGTTAAATAAAATAGATTTTTTTATAAAAGTTCCTTTGTTGAACCAGAATGACTACAAGAGTCGTCATAAAAAAGGGACTTTAAAATATCCATACTTGAACGAAATAAAATCGGTTAAGGTTGGTTGAATATAAAGTGCTATACTACACTAAAAATGTCAATTTGTACAGAAAAAATATGTACAGGGCCTTTGATTATATTTACGTGGCTTCTGGAGCTTGAAGACAGAAAAAAATATTTTATATAAAAATTGTAGGTTTTTTTCCATATTATCTTTTGAAATTCTCAGTAAAAAATTATCGCAATAAAAAAATGGAAAAATAAAAGCAACTTCAACTTTTTTATATAGAACACCCTGTATATTATGCGCTACGATTAAAGATCTTTTTTTTTTCTGATTTCAAATATATATACATTGATGATATTTGGATAAACCGTTTTTAAGATATTTAAGCTTAAAATATAAATAAATTGAAAAAAAAATCATATTAGTTTGCTATGAAAAAAATAAAATTGTTTTAATAAATTTGACGTATTCACATTGTAAAAAGTTGAAATTTATCATTTTAACTATTAAAAGTAGTTTGTATTGCTTTTTTGTCGATGGACTATTCAGAAGAACAAAAAATCGCTATTATGCGTTATGGTAGCGATAATAATGTGACGACAGTGCAAAGGAAATATTACTTATTATATCCTTAAGAACGGGTACCATCTATAGATACTATTAAATACATAGTAAGAAAGTTTATTGAATGAAAACGCTTTAATATGAGAAAAAGGACTGCAGCACGAAATGACAACAAAGTTTTTGATATCCTCGTTTTTTCAGGATAATTATTATACTTTTTCTATTGGACTAGCACTAACTACTTTTAATAATTTTAGAAAATCCTGAAATATTAATTTCGAATGCGGCATCTGAACTTAATAAAACAGATTATAAAATTTATTTAACCTTATAAGTTTATGTCCGTTCAAAAACTTCCTGAACAAAACATGCAGGACCGACCTAAGTATGCATTGGAAATAGCTAGGTTTATACAGCAGGATCCAAAGTTTTTAAATAAAATTCTATTCACCGACAAGTCTTCCTTCACTTTAGCAGTAATGTTTAATCAAAAAAATAAACAATATTGGTCCAGAAAAAAACCTCACTAAATTCAGCAACATAACAATTTTATTGTTTCCATGGCATTCTTGATACTAAGATGAAATTTTTTTGTTATTTATTAATAATTTAACCTAAAATATCTAAAAAATGGTTCATCCAAATATCATCAATGTATATATATTTGAAATCAGAAAAAAAAAACTTTCGTTGTAGCGCATAATATACAGGATGTTTTATTTAAAAAAGCTGAAGTTGCTTTTATTTTTTCATTGTTTTATTGCAATATTTTCTTACTGATAATTTTAAAAGATAATATGGAAAAAATCCTACAATTAAAAAAAAAAGGCCTCAGAAGCCACGTAAATATAATCAAAGACCCTGTATATAGACCTGTTGTAATGTTCTGTATTAGCGTTGATTGAGAAGTGTTCTCAATCAACGGTATTAGTTTTATGCCACTTTTATTGATTGTCACGCACTATAGATGTATCTTTAAATTTAATGTTTAACGTCTTTTTCCGCAGGTCACTGCACCTTTGCTTATGTAGTTTAAACCGCTTAACTGTTTCAAAAACTGAACTATCGTTGTCAACAGTACCAATCAAAATATATAAGTTTTTTTTAATATTTTGGTAAAAGTAACTCTTAATAATTTATGATAGTATATTGTATCATTAGAAGTAACAATTAGTTAATTCAAAAAGCGGGTCCTGGGTGCCCAATTTCGCTGCAAGTGGAGTTTTAGGGTACGTTTTTTGGGTCGCTTATTTCGAATTTCGGCGTCTCGCAGCTCAAAAATCCTGGCATCAACCCTAAAAATGCAAAAAACACCCCTTTTAGGGGTTTTTTAACGAAAATCTTATGAAAATGCTCTTTAGGCACCCAGAAAATATCATTAGGGTACGTTTCTTTTGGTCGCTGTTTCCGAATCCTGAAATCCTTAAACCTCGGCGTCATCCCTAAAAGGGCAAAAACACCCGTTCCGGAGTTTTTTTTTAAAAATTTATGAAATAAAAAAAAATAAATCTATAAAAATGATTAAATATTGATAAAAAATTGTATTTTTTATAAAATTATATTAATTTAAGACTAAATTCAGTTGTCGGGTAATTCATTGGGGGTGAAACATCCTCCAATTATCCCTTAAATATCGTACAAAAAAAATGCAAACAAAAAACTTTTTTTTGCTTTTTACCTTAAAAGTAAAAAAATGTAAAAGTAATTATTGTGATTAATTGTTTCTATTTTACATTAAATTAGATATTTTTTAACCTCCAAGGAGATATACGGATTTATTTTAGTTGTTACTGGGATGATTTTTTTCAATTTGAAAAATGGCTTTTTATTTAAAATCTAAGGCGAAATGTAAAAAAATATTTTTTCCCACTAATTATTTTATTATGTTTAAAGGGTAGTTTTTCGCGTTTAAAGGGTGAAAACATCTGGTTATACATTTTTTATAAACAATTTTTTAGTACAATAAAGAAAAATACAAAAAAATATTTTAAACGGATTTTATTTACTTTTAATTCAAATTGGATGTTTTCTAAGCCCCCAAAAATGTGCCAGGGGTAGTCGTGAAATGGCTATTTATTCATAATTTTAGGTTATTATATATATATATATATATATATATATATATATATATATATATATATATATATATATATATATATATATATATATATATATATATATATATAAATATATATATATATATATATATATATATATATATATATATATATATATATATATATATATATATATATATATATATATTATATTGTGATGGCCCCTCTTTTGTGGAGGCCCCGGGGCAGTAGCCCCGCCTGCCCTCCCCGAAATACGGGCCTATTCTACTGATGTTGGACCAGTATTCCTCGTGTTTGTTTTGAATTCATTTCTTAGTTTGCCCTCGTGCTGTGGTTTTAGTCACTCCAAGGGCAGGTTCTGGTCCAAAGTATGGAGTGGATGATCCGTGTCTCGCTAGCTCATCCACTTTTTCGTTGCCCTCTATTCCCTAATGTCCCAGTGCCCACAGTAGAGTTACCTTGTTGCTTTCTCCTAAGACTACCAGTTCTTTCCGCTTGTTTTTATAAGCCCTTCTGTTGTTTTCTTTTGCACAGTGCAGTAAAACATATACTTTCGTTTGAAATACAGAACTGTGTGTTCCTAGTGGAATGGAGAATTGTGCACACATTTTTTTTTGTTCGCTTTTTTTTAATGGCACGATATTTTGGGGATGCTTTGGGGTTGTTTTACCCCAAATAAATTACCTTAAAATTTAATTTTACCTCAATTTATAAATTGTCATAAAAAATACAAATTTTTATTATTACTGAATAATTTCTATAAATTTTTTATAAGATTATTCTTAAAAAAAAACCTCTAAAAGGGGTGTTTTTTGCCCTTTTAGGAATGTTTCCGGGATTCAAGGTTATTAAAACCCCCAAATTCAGAATCAGCGACCCAAATAACGTACTCTAAGAGTATTTTCAAGGTGCCTTTAGAGCATTTTCATAGGATTTTTCGTTAAAAAATCCTATAAAGGGTGTTTTTTTTTTCATTTTTAAGGGCGACGCCAGAATTTTCGAGCTTTAGGACTCCGAAATATAAAATCAACGACCCAAAAAACGTATCTGAAGGTAGTCTCCACTTGCAGCGAAATTCGGCAGCCAGGACCCGCGTTTTGAATGAACTAAATGGTACTTTTTGTAGCGAAGCTGTGCGTTTGGCTATGTTTGCGCTTGTCCGACATTACAGGCGAGCCACATTAGGTTATTTTTATCAGTTAAACACCAAACACGTGGGGGGATAAACCCTCTTATTTATTATAAATTGTTGACGTAACTAATACTGAATAAGCCAATAAGAAAATCAATTTATATTTCTCCGAACTTTTAAGCTCAGGACTTTTCATTGATAAAATGAAATAGGCGTATAAATAATTTTCAACCAGAATCTTAAGATGGTTGGTTCTATTTATAGCATTTAAAGCTCAGCGAACTTTGTAATCTAAACATAATTAGGTACATCAAGGAATTACATGTCGTATTAAGGTAAGCCCTACTTTTGCATAATAAAGCAAGGACTTTATTAGTATGGGTGTATAGGCGCTAATTTAAAATTGAAAATGTCATAGCACTTTCAAAATTTTTTTTCTATTTTTCCAAAATATTAAAATAATACCAAATTATTTTGATATTAACCAAAATTAAATATCACGTTCCAGCTCTACAGACTTGCATAAATTAGATTTTTTATCATTTTCCACGGATATATTCACCAACTTTGCATTTTATCGTTACTTGTAAATTAAGTTACTTTAGAGTTTCCACCCTGTAACTTAAATATATTATTTGGGTAACTGTCCTTACTAATTATATTTATTAAAATTGTCAAAATTCTAAAGGCTACACTGGTCAACATTTGACCTCCAATGATAAACCGCACGAAACCAGGGTTTCCAAGGGATTTTAGAGTCACTGATTTCAAATCCGAGGTCGGTTAAGGTCCATTACATCAGGTTCAAGGTCATTTGATGGTCCCACTAAGAAAACACGGAGGAAAAAATTTGAAAAAATATACTTAGGTATATATAGGTATTTAGGGTCCCTAAGTTTAAATTTGGGCTTACTTTGACTTTTAAGGTCAGTCAAAGTCACTTTTAGGTAAATGACCTTAAAAATATATAAGGAAATTAGTCTATAGATTTTTTGATTGATGCCCTTAGTTTCAAGGTCATTTAAAAGTCAAACTAAGAAAAAATTGAATAAACGTTTTTGGGGTCTCTAAGTCCGAATACGTGCCATTTTTGACCTTCAGGGTCGCTCAGACGCCACTCCAAAAGGTGATACTGAGGCTAAATCTATAATTTTTAAAAAACAGAAAAAGTTCATCTATAAATTTTTTGTTTTGCTAAGGATGGATATAAAGTCAATCTATGACCTTGGTTCTAAGGTCATTTGAAAGGCAACTAAGAAAACACCGTAAAAAAGTTAAAAACATATTTTTAGGTTTTTAGGTCGTTCATTCCGTATCCAGGCTTAGTTTGCCCTTCAAGGTTAACCAGTGGACATTTTAAGTTTTACTGAGGTAAAATTTATAAATGACCTTAAAAAAATCTGAGAATATTTGTTTATTGATTCACCTGGAAGAAAAGTCAGGAACGTGTCACGGTTAGTTTTTATTCCTAGGTTTGTTTTTAATAATTTAGTTTGTTTACCTTAATGCAGGTCGAATTTCATTTTTTTTTGCAGTTTATTTTTGGCAAAAGGCTCCAAATTTGATTTTAATTGCTAGATTACTTTTGTTTTTCTATCGCCTTTGGTATCCTACCTTATGCTTTACGTTGCTTTTTTCCCTCGCAGTATGGTGTACTAAAAAATTAACATAAGATACCTCGAGTCGATAACTGGCACTAATTTTGTTCGATGCAACATTAATTTTGAGGTACATCTTTCACTATTGACTAAACCAAGCTTATTAAGTAGGTTAGATTCACTTTGTACAAATCAATATTTTTTAATTTAAACAGGGACTTACCTTAAAAACGTTGGTATTTTGGATAAACCATTTCAGGGGTTCGTAATCAAATTTTGTTTCTCTAGGTATTCGGTATGGTTGTTCCCCCTATATACAATCCTCGACAGCTTATAGGTTTGTCTAGAAATTACATTTCCGTAGCAGTTTTGCTTTTATTGGCTATGTAGGTAGGGTTGTTTACATAACCTTCCGTATTTACCTTAGTTTGTTTACTTTATTTTTCTATTCCCAACAGTTGTCGTAGGGGTCACAAGGGCCAGAGCAGTTTCCTTTGCCTCCAGAGTCTCTTTTGTGCAGGTTCTTTGTATTTTATCCTCTTTGCATTGAAATTGTAAACATTGGTTATTATTCTGGATTGTTGTATAATTTTGTTTGAATATATTTTTGACAGTTCGAGGGAATGTTATTTGGGCAGCGTGGGTAGGCAACTCAAAATGTTGTAACGATGTTGCCAATTTAGGAGCGAGAAAATTCCTAGAATTAGCAGCGATGTGCGTGCGCCCACTGGTACTTTTTGAGAAGGACAAAGGGCCATCGGCCATGTTTTAGCACTTTCACGTCAATCTTCAAGCCGAGAACTAGGAAAATTTGCAGCTACTGGTATTCAAGCCATCTTTGTAGGATTTGTGCTGCAAATTTCCCAAAAATCTTTCCAGATTTAACTTACCTTTGGTTTTGTGTGAATTTTGTTGGTTTGCGTTGCCTTTTTGGCCGTTTTCTGGAAAGAAATCTGCACTGCAGGACTTGTAGTTCGACGCCGCAGGGATCACGTGTTAGTTGAAAATACCCCTTAACATCTTGGGTAAGTTCTTCTAGACTTATTTTAACTGAGTATTTTCCGTATAAAACGGTACATTAATAGATTTATTTGGGTTTTCTTACGACGCGCTGGTGGTTCAGGGGAGTTTCATTATTTTTTTAATATATTACGTCATGCGTTGGGCAAGTCGAATTTCAGTAAGAATTAATTATTAATTACCCTAATTACACCAATTGAAGGGGTTTGTTGTGGCAATTTATTGCGAAAATCGCAGTTTTATTGAATTATTCTTTTTTTGTTGTTTTTTGACAGTTACGTTAATTGGCTACTCTAATTAGCGTTAAAGTTTTAATAAATCGCCGTTAGATGGCGCTTGTGTTTAGATTCTTTGTCTCTTTTAGTATTAATTAATTTTCTGGGGTTAAATTACCTTCTTTTGGTAATAAATTTTAATTACTAAGTTTTTTTTGTCATAATTTTTCTTTTTGAGACTTTTATTCAGGGTATAAGTATCTGGGTGACTGTTCGAGACCTATTTATTATTTAAATTGTCAATTTAGTACTTCGGAAAGGTTTTTTTTTATATACTTAACAAAAATTAGTTTTTTTTAATTTATCTTAATTAATTAATTTTGGGCTTTAGTTAAGCCAAGATGGTTTATACCTTCTATTAAATACAATGGTATGGATATATTAACTTTTATTTTACACTAGTTAAGTGATTGTTAATTAACTTTTGGTAGCTAGGGAATATGTTCTTTTTTTTTGGTGCCAATGGAATAGGGCATAATTTTTTTTGTAAACTAGTTTACTGAAACAATTTTATTTTAGGTTATCTTGATTTAATGGGTTTGTTTATTGTTATATGATTAATTAACGTTGCTTACTTAATAAGTTACTATTTTTATTTTTTTTGCTAACTGAAAGGTCTCGAACCAAGCACCAGATTTTAAAGTTTCCTTATATTAACTTTTTTTAATGAAACACATACAGTATGGGATTTGAGGGAATTTTCTTGGGATTTTTAAAGTCGCTTAATTATCTTACGTTTTATTGGGTTTTAATTAGTATTGAATTTTGTAGGGTTCTTCGGACGGGCCATTTTTCTTCACATGGGCCATTAATTTTTTTGAAACAGTTTTCGCTTTGGTTTGGAGGGGCCATCAATATGGTAGAAGTTTTTTTTGGAACGGGTCAGAAAGAGTGACCATCTAGCTGGTTAACGTGTTGTTTGTTGTTTTGGACACCATCGCTCTTCACAGTGTAGTGGCTGGCACACCCGCCATCACTTGGAATCAACAAAACAGGCAACATTAAAATAAACCCACTAACAATTTTTATTTATAACTTTTCAATTAAGAATTTAGGACTCTGCCTTTTTGAATTTTTACCACATTGTTTTTAAATTATTTGCGGCCATTCCTTTTATTTTAATTGTAATATATTTTTTTTTTGGTAAATATTCTGGTCATTAAATTATTGTTAATTAAATAATTATAAGCGGTATTCCTATATATTTTTATATTTTATATATTTTTTTTTATTGTAGACTTATTTTTATAAATTTATTCTTTTCATCTTAGTATAGAAAATTTAACAGTTACCCAGCGCATTTATTTCGATTATGTATTTTTTTGTAAACTCTTAAATTACAAATTCTAATTTTTGTAAACAATCTAATACAACCTTTTATAATTATTTTGTACATTTCATAACCCAGCGCATTCACCATTATATTTTTTTTTGTAAACTTAAATTACAAATTTATAATAAACTCTATTAACTATTTGTTTTAAATATAGTGTTTTATTTGGCTCGCCTAGTGTATCCTTTTTCTAATGTTAATATTGTTTAATAAAATTTTTCTTATCTTTGAGTGGTAGTAAAGTTGAACGAGAGTTCCCAATTAAATCTTGGAAGGTCTCTGCTAGGCCCGGCACCAAAAGCAGTGGCACCCAGTTTAACCCCCCCTACTCTCCGGCAAATGAGTTAGGGCATTTTTGCACGCTCTCTCTGCTACTCACCTTCAGCTTTACTGTACCTTAGCGATTTAATTGTTATTAATTTTATTAAAAAAAAGAAAAAAAAAAGAATTTTTTTTAAAGGCTGCCAACTGCTAAATAAAAGTTGGAAAAGTGTTTTTAGGCCAAAACACTTGGGCTAAAGCAACAGCGTGACAAATTTGGCGCCCAACGTGGGGCGCCAAACTCATTTGCCGGAGAGTAGGGCATTTTTGCACGCTCTCTCTGCTACTCACCTTCAGCTTTACTGTGCCTTAGCTATTTAATTGTTATTAATTTTAATTTAAAAAAAAAATAATAATAATAATAATAATATTTTTTTTAAAGGCTGCCAACGGTGAAATAAAAGTTGGAAAAGTGTTTTTAGGCCAAAACACTTGAGTTAAAGCAACAGCGTGACAAACGGAAACAAATAGGAAATATGAAGTTAAAAAAGTAGCTAACAGATGACTCATGTCTACCGCAAGAGATTAGTTGCAATGAAGTAATATATATAAATACCGCAAAAAAAAACAGGCGTTGGTCTATGTAGGGCTAAATTTTGCAGGTTTAGGTTCAAAGTTTAAAACCTATTTATGTATTTATTTAGATTATTCTAAAATCATTAACAAATTTAACCTTCAATTGATTTTTAAATGACCTTAAAGTGGCGTCTGGGCGACCTTGAAGGTAAAACAAAGCATGGATTAGGGCTTAACGACCCCAAAAACCTTCATAAATTTTTTCCAAATTTTTTCTCCGTGTTGTCACAGTTTGACCTTTAAATGACCTTTAAACTAAGAGCATTAAGGTCGGCCGTCTTTAGCAAACCGAAAAACCTATAGGCCAATTTTCTAGGATTTTTAAATGTCATTAATGGCCGGTTGCACCAACAATTTTAAGGAACCCTTAGCGTTAAGTATCCTTTAAATTTCCAAAGTAGCCAATCACATTGCTTGTTGGGCCATTTTAAGCATTACCTTGGGCTAAGGGTTCCTTAAAAGTGTTGGTGCAACCGGCCATTATATATTTAACCTCAGTATGACCTCGATATGACCTTAAGGTGACCTTGGGATATTCTTTTAAGTCAAAGTAAGCCTGAAGTTTTACTCAGCGACACTAAAACCTAAATATATTTTTTTTACGTTTTTCTTAGTTTTTTTGCAGTTCCCTTTCAAATGACCTTGAAATTAAGGGCATAAAGGTCGTCCGTTTTCAGATTTGGAGTAAGCAAACCGAAAAAAACTATAAACCAATTTTCTTAGAATTTTTCAAGGTCATTTATATGTTTAACTTCAGTGTGACCTTGAAGTTACCTCGGGTGACCCTTAATGTTAAAGTAAGTACGCATTTAGACTCGGCGACCCAACAAACTTATATATACATTTTTTAAAAATTTTCCTTTCCTGATCTCTTAGTTTGACCTTCAAATGAACTTGAACCTGATGTGATGGACCTTAATCGACCTCGGATTCGGAATTAAGCGACATCAAAAACTCTTGAAATCTCGGGGTTTCGTGCGGTGTACCATTCAAAGTTAAATGTTGAGCAGTGAAATTTAGAAAAATGTTTGCGAGCAAAAGGGTGGTGTGAGTTAATTTTTATTTCTTACTTTTTACATAAAATTAAATATAAAAAGTGCATATACTTTCACAAATAATTTTTAACCAACCAGACAAAATTCTAAGCATATTTGATAAAGCACAAAAGACAATAAATTATAAACTATACTTTGGAAGTGGGAACAAAACAACAAATAACATTAGCAATTCATAATTAGAGTTATCTTAATTTGCCGAATTTCGTATCGATTGGAAGATTCATTGGAAATGTGTTATTTTTATAAAAAGAAGCAAAAGATATAGTTATTTATTTAAGCTTAGACCATCTACTGCACCCTGAAATTTTTAAAAACTTAAATTTCTTACGACATTCCCTTCTTATTTTGTTAGAGCCTCTTTTTTAATAATAAGAGCATCTGTATGAATTTCTAAATTTTTATTCTGTGGAGAAGGTTCAACGGCTGTTTTATTTTCCTTTAGGATAAATTTCTTTTTATAAAAAATTAAAAAAAAAAAAACATGTGATATTAAATTTAAGAACCAAATATTCCATTTATAAGTTAAAGAAAGTTTAATATTTCTAAAAATCTTCCGTTAAACAAGATTTATTAATAAAACAATATACAGAGTATTATAGTACCTATTTTACGTTAAAATCAGTGGGGACGTACCCTCTGTTTCATTTTTTATAAGTTACCTACAAAAAGAAAAAAAATTAACGAAGAAATACACAAAAAATCGTTCTGTGCAATCTTTTTTTTAAAAAAAAAAACACTTCCTGAAAACTGCCAGTTTCATTTTAACAATACAACGAGAAAAAAGTACTTCTGTAAAGATTCAGTTGTTTTAATCCCATATTTTTATTTAAAAAATTTTGTTTACTCCACTAAATTTCAGTCGCAGTATACATATAGTAATCAAAATCTAACACTTGCCAAGGAAAATGGTATTCGCCTATCATGCATACATATCTATTAGGATGTGGATGAACTTTATAATTATGAAATGATATTGGAAATTACTGCAGATCTGCTTTATCCCTATTGACTGCATGCCGTGTAATAACAATTTCCCGTCGACACATTTTAATATTGGTATATTTATTCTAATGTTGGATTTTTTTAAATACCATAGAACAATTAATAAACTACAAATCATATGAAATTGTTTAAAAATAATTTAAAAATATATTCTTGACATTAATTAAAATACTGGGCACAATATTTCGTTAATACAACAAATTTGTTTGATTTATTTTTTCTATCATCTTTTAAAGTAAATTATAAAACTTGACACAATATTGATTTTATCAGTGAGATAACATCTATCGTTAAAACTGATTGTATTGTACCCTTATCACTTATCACCTAAGGATAAAAATAATTTTGACTTGCCTACACCAAGCGTGAAATGTATAAAATTATTCTTTATGTTACCAAAAATCATCTTGGTTTGATGGTATTTCTTGCTGCCTTTTGAAGAGTGTTATTGACTATTATATCGTGGCGCCTCTTACTGCTTTAATTAATATTTCATTTTTGGAAAGATCATTTTCGAGTATTTATAAAAATACTACTATAGTTTAACCGATTTATTAAAAAGGGGACAAACATGAAATTTTAAACTTTTGTGGAATAACATTTTTATCAGTTTTTTCTAAGGCATTTTAGAGAGCACCTTAAGCTCATAGCTTTTTTAAAAAAAAGATTTTTTCATTAAACAGCAGTTTGGTTTTCTTGGTGATTTCTCAACTCAGGATGCAATTGTTGCACTTTTAGACCGAGCGCTCGCGGCCGAAAAAAGAGACCGATTTTTTACAGGCTGCCTTTAATACGGGTGGTATTTATAGCCACAAGCTATAGATAGATGCACCTATTAAGTTCCGCAACGTGTTACTTCATATATAAACATTAACTTTAATTAGCAAAAAAAATAAGCTTCTTAAATCAACTTTTTACAGTCTGCCAATTGTTGAAGCATAAGGCTAGATTGCCAAATCCACAAAATTGCAGGAGACGGTTTTTCCAGTACAAGAATAAAACATACTAATGCTAGTTCTGCAAAAAATCGTGTAACTAAAAACACATTTTTACAGTCTGCCAAGCACAATTTAGACTAATGTGTAGAGATTGACGAATTTTCACAAGGCAGACTGTTTCTCGATATTTAAAAATTGATGCATAAAAGTTAATTAACAAATTTTTCACAGTATTTCAGAACAATTTTTACAGTCTGCCTATTGACTAAATAACAACTTTTACAATAAATATTTTATTTTAAATTATTAGCATACTAATTCACGATGTTTAAAGTATAGGCAGACGGAGTTAAACT
Source organism: Listronotus oregonensis (assembly GCA_019359885.1). Classification (NCBI taxonomy): domain Eukaryota; kingdom Metazoa; phylum Arthropoda; class Insecta; order Coleoptera; family Curculionidae; genus Listronotus; species Listronotus oregonensis. The sequence goes on from JAHBCN010000311.1 coordinate 56,688, forward strand.
TGTAAAAAAACTTATAATGGTTAACAATTTTTTACAGTCTGTCATTGTTTTCAAACAATATTTAGGTAATAATCCGTACATAAAAATGTATTTTTTAAACGTTTGTCACATAACACAAAACGCTCCTGATTGGTCGAGTTTATAACGACTTCACCTACTTGTTTGCCTACTTGCGCCTACTTGTGATATATTAGCTTTCGAAACTGTTTTAATAAGATTTTCTTATATTATTCATTGTTTTTGTGTGATTTTTTTTCAATATTTTACAAATTCTGTCAAGTACTTTTACCATGGCCAACTATTTTGTAAAAGCAAACAGCAGAAACCTGCGAAGGTTCGGGGTTCGATTCCACTCCATACCTTTCTTTTTTTTTAATTTAATAATCTTTAAAATACTTCTCAAATAAATTTAAATATATATTTAGGTATGTTTATTAATATTAATTAAATTATTTTTTTTTTCATTTTTATTATTATTATACATTTTTTACATCAAATGTGTGGGGGAATATTTGCAGAATTATTGGGTAAACTTGAGCTTTTTTGTGGGTAAATTTATGAATATTTTACACACAAAACAGTTACTTAGTTTTTAGATGTTATACAAAAATAATTTGTTAAAAATTATTTTTGAAAAATATTGATGTTAAGAAATAAACTTTCAGAATCCCAATTACGTAATGTGCGTGAATTGTAATTACTCAGAAAACCTCAGTATTTTATTCTAAAACTATTATGCGTAAATTTAAATTACACAGAAAAAGCCGGGATTGAGCGGGGTCAAGTGGCGTTAGGACGCCATGGTCAGGTGATGAAAGATTGACCGGGGTCAGGTAGGGTTATGTGCATCATGATGCATGCAAAGAACATCGTAGTGCACCTAACTTTACCTGACCCCATCAATCTTACGTTACCTGCCTACCGCGCGATTCTATAATATTCAAAGTTTCAATTAACGCTAGATGTACCATCATAAATCGTCTGCTATTCAATAGTTTGTTTATTTACTAACTAAAAATTGTTGGAATACAATGGCCGACTGTAAAAAATCGATAAAAGTCTTACTTTTATTTTGCAAATTAAAAATAGTTTTGCAGTTATATCTATACATCGTATTAGGCTGCCATTTGTTTTATTCAATATTGTGAACTGTTAAGTTTATATTTAAATAACTTTTACACTGTAAAAATTGCTCTGAAATACTGTAAAAAAATTTGTTAAATAACTTTTATATATCAATTTTTAAAAATCGGGAAACAGTCTGCCTTGTGAAAATTCGTCAATCTCATGCACACATTAGTCTAAATTGTGCTTGGCAGACTGTAAAAAAGTGTTTTTAGTTACACGATTTTTTTGCGAACTAGCATTAGTATGCTTTACTCTTGTACTGGAGAAAATCGTCTGCCTGCAACATTTTTGTGGATTTGGCAATCTAGCCTTATGCTTCAACAATTGGCGGACTGTAAAAAGTTGATTTAAGAAGGTTCTTTTTTTTGCTAATTAAAGTTAATGTTTATATATGAAGTAACACGTTGCGGAACTTAATAGGTGCATCTATCTATAGCTTGTGGCTATAAATGTAACCCGTATCAAAGGCAGCCTGTAAAAAATCGGTCTCTTTTTTTCTGCCGCGAGCGCTCGGTCTATTTACAATAGAATTTTGGAAAACCTCGACAAAAACAATATACGGCCTGTCTGTTTTTTTGATCTTAGACGTGCCTTTGATGTCATTAATATAGATTTACTACTTAATAAGTTAGGTAAGTGTGGTGTTTGTGAGAACGATCTTAAGTGGTTGAAAGAGTTTCTGAGCAATCGTATGCAACAGGTGATTTTGAAGGACCTTCGGGTTACTTTTTGTTCTATCAAAAGAATGATGTCCAGTGGGGTATCTCAGGGCAGTCTACTAGGGCCATTGTTGTTTTTAATCTTTATTAACGATATTGCGTTGAGTGGTTTTGATGGTCATTATATTTCGCTTTTTGCGGATGATACAGCAGTCGTATGTGCCGCAAATTCATTTGAAACTCTATCTAAAAATGCCTGGAGTGCTATTGCTTTGGTTCAGAGCTACTGTTATACCAGTGTTGAATGAAAGTAATACTAAACTGATCTGTTATAGTTTGCGAGATTTAAAAAAAAGTCTCAGATTAAATAGTCAATTTATTGAACAGACAAACGTTGCTACATTTCTAGGGGTGTTTATCGATTTCAGGCTATCCTGGTAACATCAGATTGACTATATCTTGAAGAAGCTTTCTTTATCTTGTTTTGTTCCATGGGAATTACGTACTAAAATAAATATTAGTTTTTTAAAAATGTGTTACTTCGCATATATTCAATCATGCCTAAATTACGGAGTCTTAGTCCATGAAAACTGTTGTAGAGCAAAGGAAATTTTTATACAACAAAAAAAATATTATTAGGACAATAACGTTTAAAAGACTAGCTTTTTCTTGTCGGGACCTATTTCCACAACCTAAAATTCTAAAACTTTTCCTTTTTTTATATTCAATTGTTTAGTTTATGCACAGTTGAATTTAAAATCATTATCCAACTTTGTAAGTTAAGTAAGCAGTAACATTTAAGAAGAACCTGTAATCTGGATATTCCTTATCACAGATTAACATCAGTAGGTAGGAGTCCCTTAATATTACCTATTAAACTCTTTAATAAGCTGCCTATCCATATAAAAGAAATTATTAACGGTAAAAACTTTATATTTGTAATTAAAAAAACATTTTTAGATAAATCCTTTTACTCCATAGATCCTAAACTACAGTTTTTAATTTTCGTTTTTAAATTATCATCCCAATACATTTAACCCGTTAATATGATAAGACTGTAATTTTATGTATCTCACTTAAATTCTTGACAAACACACAGTGTTTATGTATAGGTTTTAAATTATTTAATTGTCAACAGCGTAAGTTTATGTTGGTAATATTTGGTTGATATTTAAATGTATTTGTGATTTATTAAAATATTTTTACACTTTTAAAAATATTTATGTATATTTTTAAATTGTTTTATGTTACATTTGACAATATCTAATACTTTTATTTTGAAGTCGGATTTTTTCTATCGCCTTTGGATAAAGTAATTCTTTTGTCGATAGTTTTAGCAAAAGTAATTTGTGAATGTAATATTAGTTTGATTTATTAACCATGCTTTTAGCGTAAATTTGAATCGCGCTAATTAGATACCTTCTTGCTGTAATATATGTACTGTTCACCTGATTTACTTAGATCTAATATTCCTTCGTAAAATTATGTTTACTGTAAATGCTTCACTGGCTTTCAATTGCTAATGATAATAACAAACATGTAAGATATCTCAATGAAAATGGTATACGCCTATCAAATTAGATCTATATGAGCTCTCTAATTATGAAATGCAATTTGATTTTATAGCTGATCGGTTTTATTCCGTACTGACTGGATGGCGTGTTAAGTTTCGTGCTTAGTATATTTAAGAAATACACTTGGAGGTAAATGTAATATCTTTGTTATAATAATAATGAAGAAATAGATCAAATTAGTTTATTTTACAACGTATCTATTAATAGTTTAAAAAATATTCGAGTGTTAGTCTTCTTTTGTGGTCTTTTCTGTCATCTTTGCATCTGTATTTTATTCCATTGCCTTTAAATTAAGTATTGTTTTATAATAAAATTAATGTTGCTGGCCATAATTTTTATAACAGCAATATCCTAAACTAATTAATTATTTAATTTTTAGGGCGTTGCTCGAAAACAAATACCGAAGAAGTGGTGCCAGAAAAATACAGATGTGTGGTCAAGCATAAAAAGCCAAGAATTCCTTTAATGATTCTCTTTTCTGTCATCTTTGCATCTGTATTTTGTTCCATCGCTTTAAATTAAGTATTGTTTTATAATAAAATTAATGTTGCTGACCATAATTTTTATAACAGCGATATCTTAAACTAATTAATTATTTAATTTTTGGGACGTTGCTCGAAAACAAATACCGAAGAAGTGGTGCCAGAAAAATATAGATGTGTGGTCAAGCATAAAAAGCCAAGAATTCCTTTAATGATTCTCTTTTCTGTCTTCTTGGATCTGTATTTTATTTCATTGCCTTTAAAATAAGTATAATAATGATCCACATGTACTAAAACTTTTACATGGGAAAATAAAAGCTAGACACAAAGAACCGTTACAATAATTTCCAGCCAAACCACTAATGCACACTACAGTATTTTTTATGTTACAAACAAAAACCCAGTGTACAACTTTACATCCCGAACCTCAACTGCTTTTTAAAAATTCTGTTTGTGTAGAAATATAGCTTTACTTAAAAAAAAGCATAAACAATATAAATGGTGTACTTTCCTTTAATGTTAGGAAATCATTTATAACAAAAATGCGGAAAGCATAATAAAAAGCCCCATACCACACCCGATGTGATTAAACACCCTCATGCATTTAAAATCCCCTTCTAAATTTAAAAGTCCTCAGGTGGTATATTTCCATCACTCATTCCAGGACTATCTATCTTGCGACCCCTAGTAAAAAAGGGCCTTTTAAACTCACTCTGGACAATCCATTCTATTTCCGAAAACTTTTTCTTTTAAAACTTTCTCTAAAAGTGTGTTTCAGTTTGTTAGTCAAGATGCGTATGTAAATTTATAGATAAGTATTTGGTAAAAATTTCAAATAACAAATAAAAAATATCCTCTTTATTGCATTGAAACATACCTGGCTTGTCAGATCAGCAAAGTTAGCCAACCTTGGGTGGCGCATATACTTTATGCTTTAAATTGATTAAAATGCGTTTTAACACCAAAGACATAAAACTGCCTGTATATAAAAAAAAGGTTAATATTCTAGATACTACTGTTCCGAAAAAAAAACATTTTGGCATTTAAATTTCTTTGGAACATTTTCTTTTTATAAGTATTCCATGTAAAAAGTCTGATGCAACAAGCTTTACTTGCAAACAATGAGATTTAATACCGCTAACTAAAATTTACCTTTATCATAAAATAAAATAAAAGACCAGTTAAAAAAATACGTATTTATCTTGAAACTTCTGCTTAAAGATTATTTTAATTTGTCAAATTAAAATAATCAAATCAAAATTACGCTAAAAACCCTAAAATGGAAGATATTTGACATCGAGCCGATGAATATTTTCTTTGGACCAGAACACTGATTGATCATATTTTTTGGTGATTTAAATAAATGAAGGTATAGTGAAACAAAAATGTTTTTTTATGAAAGATGAGTAAAGTTTGATCCTTATCCTGTTAAATAAAACAACTAGCAAATTTTGTCTCTCCGGTAGCGTAGTGGTCAGAGTTTCGGCTCGCCATTCCGGCGATCCGGGTTCGATTCCCAGCCGGAGAGATTTTTAGGTAGAGTTATTTAAAATAACGTCCGTGGTGGCACTACCGCATTGTCTAAAAGGTGCTGTGAAATGCAACATTTGCAAGTTTCAGTGCTTGGACAACGTTGACGAAATTGGGAAGGAATGGGTTAAACACCGAAAAACCCGGCACTTATATACATATATGTATATAATATGTAGTATAAATTATACATATATAATAATCCTTCGTGAGCTGTCATAAAGGGAAAAAAAATTCTCGATATTTCTGGAGAATATATTAAGAAAACATTTTTTTGTTTTACCCTTACTGTTAGCGCTAGCAGTTTAAAGAAAATCAAGACTTTTAGTGGATAACTACATATTAAAGTCACGTTTGTTTAAAGTTGGCGGATGACCCTAAACAAGTCCAAAAGTGTAAACTTTATAGTTTTTGCACCTTCACACTTAAGTTATGTATTCTTTTTGCAATTGAGATAAAATTAGTCCATGTTTAAGTGATAAGATTTACCATTTAATCCGCTGCGTATATGGCAAAGAACAAAGAGACCTGTAAAATAAATATGGATTAAAACTGGATTGGTAACGTAGCTGTTAGCAAAAAGAGCCTTGTTTTCGGTTAAAATTTTTATTAGTACAAAAAGCAATACACAGATAATGCATTCTATTTATAGGACATTCTATAGAATACCGACAATAGAGTATAGCTATTACAATATGATATAAAAAGGAATATATAAAAATAAGAAATACACTGGATACACGTGTTACAACTGACGTCAAATATAGCCACCTTAAATAACAGTGAGGTAAAGTATAAGTTGTGAATTCTAGTAAAATTTGTATTTATTATTTTAATAAATATTTCTAGGAATTTAAATAAAAGTGACTAAAATTAACAAGAACAATAAAGAATTTATACAAGATCCAACGAGCTTTTTTGAAAATTGATGAGTGCAAAGTTAGGAAATTGGTCAAAAATGTTTTAAATGGAAATTTTTATTGAAAATACTAATAAATACGAGTTTTATTAGGTCCGTATAAAATACCACCAAATTGAAGTGCGCTATGTAAAAACGTTTATCAAAAGTTAACTTTAAAGTATTATAAATATTTTTGTAATTATGTTTAATTTTGTTATTTCTTCATAAAATCCTTCATTCTAAAAAAAAAAATTGTTATATAAAAAATATTTTTTTATATATACATTTAATGTTTCAAGGCCTTCTTAATTACAGCCGTGTTAAAAATATCTATAACTTAGAATTAGAAACAACCTTACTTATTTTAAAAGCACAGGGCACTTCATATATATATATATATATATATATATATATATATATATATATATATATATATATATATATATATATATATATATATATATATATATATAAATCTACATACACTAATACACTAATGAAATTTATTTTGAATAATAGACTTTCTAGGTGCAGCGCCTAATGAAACTTTTTTACCTTCGAAATATCCATTTTCTAGACGTGACCTATTAGGTAGTCCCGCCGATACATAATAAATTTATTTTGAAAGTCATCGTGTAAGCAGTATAAGCGTGAAGCATATTACGAAAAATATGGTGCTTTCGTTGATTAGTTACTTAATAAGCTTTATAATAAGCTTTTCCTCTAGCTTTAAAGTAGGACATCGTGATGTTTGTGGTTAAAATGAAATAAAAATACATAAATAAGTAAAATTGTAAATTATTTAAAATACTGGCTTTTTTGCCTAAACCTTAATAATGAACAAAGTATAATTTCTTTTTGTTAGTAGGACTTCTGGCAAATTCGTCGGGGGCTCTTTTTAGCAGGGAGTTTAAATCTAAGCCTGTCCAATCACCTGTGTTTTTCAGCCAAGAGCACGGTCTACGTCCAGGACCAAGTTTTCCCTCAATTTTGCAAATTATTACAATTTTAAAATTTAAAAAAATTGCCAAAAAAGAAAGTATTTAGAATACCAAAGCATTAAAAATAACGCAAAAAAACAAAAATAAAAATATAAATTGAGTAAAACTTCTTTGGAAAATTTAAAAATACATTGCAACATTTTTAACAATGCGTTTTGACTTTTACTATACTCACAAGCTATTATAATTATGAAGGGTGAGTCTCAAGTTGACGCTTTTTTTTTAACTGTATACAGAACTTATTAAAAGAAAAAACTTTCTTTAAAATACTGAAAAATAAGGAACTTACGTTCATTTAGTGTTTCGAATACGGTCCTGTCTTAAGTAAGACGTCACCGTCCAGGAAGTCTTCTGGCTGTAGTGCTTGGACACGTTGAACGTGATTTTCCCGCAATGTTGTTCACACTTTTTTTACTTTAACCGACCTGACTTGTAATCACCCGAGTACTTGGGTACAGAATGAGCCCGTCAGGGAAACCATCGCGCGTACAATCTTGAAGCAGCGGTCGCAGATTATCGACACTCTCCATAAATAAGAAACATATCTATTTATTTATTGTTTTTGGATTTTGCCATTTTTGTGATGTAACAATAATTTAAAATTAAAATTAACCCTCGCCTCGTCCGGTTAAAGCAATGCGACTGTATCATAATGCGTGATAAACAAGACAAAATAACAAACGTAAATAAGAAATAAACTATCTTTTTATGCCCAGGCCCGCACTAGACACATTTTAAAATAAATTTATGTAGCTTTGTTATTTTTTGGGTTTTTGAAAAAAATTTATTTAAAAAAGTTTAAAAAAGTACAACCAAAAATAAGTCGATTTACCTAAAATTGTCTTAGTCCAAAAGTTGATAATAACCAATCTTGGTTATTAAGTGAAAAGTGATCGAGAGATATTAAGAAAAGTGTGATTTATTTTTAAAACTTTATCGCCCTGTATCTACATATACACAGTGGCACACAAAAGTTATAGCGATTTAGGGGCATTCCTATGGCCGCTTGTAGCGCCCTCTGGAAGATACAACAAAATTGTCAATAAATTTGAATTTCTCATCCCAAAAACCCCCAAAAACAAAATTTCGTGATATTAGCTAAAAGTGATCGAGGGATATTAAGAAAAGTGTGATTTATTTTTAAAACTTTATCGCCCAGTATCTCGGTTATTAGCAACTTTTGGACTAAGACAATTTTAGTTAAATCGACTTATTTTTGGTTGTACTGTATCTGGTAGAGCGTTGTACAGACCCTTTAGGGACACCCTGTATAAACAACATAACAATGGAATTTGTAATGTAAAACACGCTGTATGGTGAAATAATTACAAGACAAAATGACTTATTTGCTGCTCTTTATTAGCATATTACACAGTAATATAATTATCATTATAAAATCAAGGCGTAGAAACAATAATGACCTAAAAGGAGCTACTAATATCTGATGAATAATGACCGTTTCGACACGGTGCGTAGGGACTGCGACGCCCAAAATAAATTATACCGACCGCGAGATTGCACCGGAGCGTTAGAATAGTCCAATTAGATCGCTGTAGTAATTTAGTTAATAAATGGCGTACCGATCATTATTAATTTCTCACCAGCAGCAGTCAAATTAACATTCACGCCTCGAACGTCGTCCGTCAAGTTAACAATCCTCCGGAAACTTTTACTGAATTTTAATGGAACAATGTAAATCTTTCACCGGTAGTAAATGTTTTCAAGAAGTTGGTATTTTAACGGTTGTTGAATATAGGTTTAAATTTTAAAAGTACGCAATTTTAAAATGCTAAAATGTGTTAAAATTTTAGATACTTGCGGTGGGGGAGGCGAGATGTAGAGCATTTATTTATTAAAAATAGAGGGTTATCTAAAACTTGTTCTTAAAAAATTTAGGATTCTTTGCCCATGAATAACTAAGATTAATTAATAAGTGTTTTTTAAAAAGGACCATTTAAAATAAATCAAGTGTTTTTTTTTATCTTGGGATATTCCACATAGGCTTTAATCCTAGGTTCTAACGTACTCTAGATGTCTTAAGTAAGGTTAGAGGTAGTTTATACGGGAAGGGTTTTCGAAGTCTTCGTTTTGGCGTGACCATTTTGTCGTCGTTTGGACGTCAAGCCCAGTGGTGCAATTAGGGGGGGGAGGGCTGGGGGAGGCTTAGCCCCCCAAGCTCAAGAATATATATATTATAATAAGTACCTAACTGCTATTAGTGCCATGCCATTACCTTATTTTCATTCCTACTACAAAGACTTCTTTGCGCTGGATAACGCCTGCAAGAAAAATGAGAAAATTCATGAAAAAATAAGTTTGCTATCTTCTTTAAAATCTTAGACTCAACTAGCAATAAGTTTCAACTAGCAATAATCGCACCTCGGATAAACCTCATTGGTTACGATAATGCCACTGCGCAAAGCTCTCGGTAGGTTTTTTTTTAAATCAAGATTCTTTGAGGAAAGCATTCGCATTACGGCAGCCATAGACAGATTCTTTACGTTGGATTACGAGGGATCCATACCTTTTATTGAATACTATGCAGAGTATTTTGGGTTGGAGAAAAATATCATAAAGGCGGAAATGACAGTTTTAAGAAACAGCTTAGCTATGGGAAGATAGGATGAAACTCTTCGAAATGAACCTAAACCAGAAATCTTTCCATCAGTATATATTCTGTTTCAAGTGGCAATACCGTTGCCAGTAACGCCTGCCACGTGCGAGAGGTCGTTCCCTATTATGCTAATTATTTTGAATTGGCTAGGACTTTCGATAGACCAAGAAAAGTTTTCTGCACTTAAATTGTTATTTATCAAAAAATATATAGAAATAAATTTGGAAGACATGATTGATAAATATGCATCTAAAAAAAGAAAAATAAATTTAGTGTATTGAATTTTAAGTTTCTACCGCTTTTGTCTGCTGGTCCGTCTGCCTGTCTATGCCAAGGAAGTTTAAAGGTGTATGGAAGCCCAATACTGTAGAACAAAATTGTCCAGGCGTGCAGGGCAGCGGAAATAGGGGGGTTGGCCCCGCGGAGTTTGCGCAATGAATAGTAGGTCAGAGCCGGACTTCCATAATTCTTTGTTACTATCTATTAAGTTTACATCATCAAATGTCAAATTCAAGCATTCACTGTTTTTTTTTTTTTGCACAAAATTGTTGGTTATTAAACGATACTACCATAGAATATTTAAAATTAATCTGTAATATTGGATTTTATATCATCTGATATAATATGGAAAGAAGCCTTTTATTTAAATGGTCGATATTTTTGTCAGTTTTGTATTTTTACCAAAAATCTTTGATAATAAATAAAAACAAGATTTTTTAGAATAAATTTCAAACATTGTATGATAGTTTCATGTACTTATCACCAATTTTGTGATAAAAGAAGGGCAAGATAGTGTAAATGAGTTTAATCTAATCCTAAGATTCTGGTTGCTCATTAAAAAGTAAAAATTTTTATAACTGCTTTATAGGCATATACTTTTCACTAATAACAAACATTCATGAGACAAAATAACATGGTTAAAAATGTTAAGTAACCTTTGGTACCTAGGTATCCATTGTAACAGTATCCGTTAAATATTATGTCTCTACAGTATGTCGAGTTTAAAAAGTTGATAATGTAAATTTAAGAAACCAAAAATCTAATTTCTTTTTAAACAAATACAGAAAAAGCCAATAGGAACTTTAGCATAAAATGGTACTTTCTTTTATTCAATTAGAGGGACCTGTATATATTAAAATTTGCCTGGTCTGCCCAGTAATTAAAAATTTTGATCCTTTAAAAGAATGTACTAAACTATTAAATGAAATAAAAATACCTAAATGTAAACCTTATTTCTTTTTAATAATCCACAGAAATACACAAAAATTGTGGAAATCATCTAAAAGATAGTTATGATTGCCTTACTTTTCTCACTGCTAGTTCCTATAAAATTTTCGGTTACCTAACGTTACGTCTCATAAAAAGCACCTAATTTAAATATAAGAAATACTTACCTAAAGTAAAAAATGCCGGGTATGTTACCCTTGGATTTGCAAGACAAAACCATACAACCTCTAATCATTTTGTTACGATATACCGGCCGAGTGGTGATCGCGTTGTTAAATTTAGCGATGCACTTAGCAATTGTTAAAAGTTAACAACGGTTTGGAATGTTTAACAAAACGTCATTGTCAGTGTTATTCAATGATTTTAGTAGGCAACCTGTCAAAATCTGACATTTTGTTAAATATTCTAAACCGTTGTTAACTTTTAACAATTGCTTAGTCCATTGCTAAATTTAACAACGCGATCATCACTCGGCCGTAAGTAACAAACACAAAATTATAGTCCCAATTTAATAAACACCAATCACTAAAATAAGAAGGTTTTTATCAATCCAAAAAACTTCTGCAACCACAAAATATAGGTACTCACACAAAGCAAAACAATCGGCGCAAAGGGCACAAACCACAACGAAAATGACGAATGATGAGACGACGACGGTTGACGATACAGCGCGGATATAGTTTCATACGCGCCGCGCGCGGCCTTACACCAAAAACCTTAGACAACCTAAGACCATTACGGCTCTTATAAAAGTATAATGTGTTGCCTAACTACACACTGATTTATCAGTGTGTAAGTAGGGAACACATTAAATTATTTCGTGGAATTTTGTTATTGCGCAGAATCGGCGGGGCCAACTCTGACAGTTATTTTCATACTGGGCTGGACATTTTTTGATCGAATGGGCCCTAGCATTGGGCTTCCATACACCTTTAAACTTCCTTGGTCTATGCACTTAGGAGGAATTTAATTTAACAGAGCTTGTTTCAGTTTTTAAGTTTTTTTAAGGACCGGTTTAAGTTGTTTAAGTTTTAAACTTGATATATTTTATAATTCATAAATGTATGTATATAAAAATGTCTTTTATAACTTTATCTTTATTCACTTAGGAGGAATTTATAATTTAACAGAATTTAATTAAACAAAACTTGTTTTAGTTTTTAAGTTGTTCTTAGTAAAAAGTGTTTAGTTTTAAACTCAATTTATTTTTTACATATTATGTATGTATGTATATAAAAATATCTTTAATACCTTTTTTTAACTAAGAACGTAAATTGTATCGAAGAATAAGGTTTGTAGCAGAGAATTGCCGTCAAATTCAGGCATTTGTGAAATACGTACTGTAGTAAGTTTTGAAAAACATCATATAGTGTCACCAAATCGACTTATAGAGACCCGAGGCTCAATCCCCCCCACAATCAGCAAGCTAGTTGCGCCACTGGTCGAGCCAAGTCGCCGTCGGCCATTTTGACGCCCGTGTCGAAGTTTATTGCAGGTCAGACAGGTGCCGATATAATAAAAATAATATTTAAGACATAAAATAATATTTTTTTGTCCTCAATATTACCTAAATTAAAGTTACCGTTTAAAAACATTGTTTTATTTTAGTTGTCTAAATACAATAAATACATACTTATTTATATTCAACCTACAAGGAATATTCACCTAATATAAATTTAAATAAAGCATTAACATGTGGTAATCATGTGCTAGTCCTCCAAGATATTTTTAAATATTTCCATTTACATTAAAATTTTTATCATGACGTTAAATGCGATCATCTTCATCCCATTTTAGATTTAATAGTGGGGGATTACCTGTTTCAATTTGAACAAAGTACATATCTCGACATTTCCATACCTGACGCAAGCCATCTATAAGTTTTCATAGGGTTAGATTTGGTTAGAACTGAAAAATGTTAGGGTTACCCTGATGCTAAAATAGCTGCCGCTGATTTGGCTTGACACCCAAAAGGCGACGCCAAAATGATCATGCCGAAACGGCGACGTCAAGATGTCTTGGACCCAGTTTATTAACACGTGACTTGTTTAGAGGAGAAGGGAAAAATACTCTGCAGGTTGTAGGTTCCACAGCCTATAAAAATAGTCTAGGAATGAAAAACGAAAAAAAGTAGGAGTTTGGTGTCCTTTAAGTTCGCGCGGTAAAGGGATGCAAAAGAGTGGCACTATATGTACCTCTATTAAGAGCTGTCAGAGAAAACATTAAAATATCTTATTCTAAATAGTTCTAAAAGGCGCAATTTCCCAATTAATATAGTTGGGTGATTGATACCCCACTGTTGAGCCAAGATATTTCGTGAACATTATTAAAGATTAAAGAATTTAAAAGTGTGTTTATTAAGTCTTATAATTGTCTAATAAAAACTGTTTATTAACAGAATTTAATTAGTGCTGTTTTATCTTTTAATTCTGCCAACTCCGCATATTTTCTTAATATTTTATAATAATTACACCGGCACACAAAAAAGTAAAGTGGTTTGGGCATTTGACCAGACCCATCCATCTATATGTATTTTGCATATTATACACCCTCAAAATTTTAAGTAGATTGCAAAAAACTGCTAAAAATGGTTAAAAATTTCAGTTGAGTTCTATAAAAACGATTTTTTATTGGACTCGATCAAGTATGTTTCTTATGTATTTCAATATGCTAAATCTAAATCCGAAATCCATTTGGCCCGTACACCTTTCAAAATTTAAGTTAATTGAGAGAAACTGCTAAAAATTGCAAAAAAAATATTATTGAACTTGATCAAGTATGTAAATTTGAAGTATGTACAGCCATGCAGACTTCGCACTTAAATTTAGCGTATCGAAATACATAAAAAACATACTGAATCTTGCTTCAGAAAATTTTGTTCATTTTCATAACTGCAATTTTAGCAATTTTGAGGCATTTTTAGCAGTTTTTCGCAATTTACTCAAAATTTAGAGGGACTTCGGATTTAGATTTAGCGAATCGAAATAAATAAAAAACATACTTGATCCTGTTTAATAAAATTTTCTTTGTTTTCATAACTGCAATTTTTCGAAATTTTCACCCATTTTTAGCAGTTTTTCGAAACCTACTTAAAATTTGGAGAATGTACGGGCCAAACGAACTTCGGATTTGGATTCAGCTTATTAAAATACATAAATAAAAAATACAGATAATGATGTTTATCAAGAGCTATTTTATTACATTTTCTCTAATAATAAAAGATACACAAAAATAATGGTGAAAAAATTAAATATATATTTTTTTAATAAAGTTATTTTTAATTAATGTAGTAATCTGTTTTTATATAAGCTTAATAAATATTAATGTAAATAGAGGGTAAGTTTCCGTTAATTTCGAGACTAAATTAAAGAAAATATAAAATTTTCCATTAATTTCAATTCAAAAATATTCGGTATGATCTCTCATTATTAATACATAATATATATTAATATGTCAACGTTTTATTATAATACCCAAAATATTATTTTTCACTTGTCCGAAAACTGCGAGAAAGAATGGCTTAGCAGAGATTAAAGCGAAATATAAAACACGTCAACAAAAAGGACATTATTAACTTTTATGGCTTACTTCTTTTATAAAAAATGATCGCAGGAACGGATATATCAAACAATGTAACGTTAAATAAAAGTACTAAAGATTTCGGATATATTTTTTAAAATTTAAGTTTCATTAAGAGCTGTATTAAAACAAAACAATAAAAAATATTTTAAAATATTTTTGAGAGAACATTAAACTACACTGGTTAAGAATGGTTTATGCAGACAACTTTAAATTTAATTTAACTTTAAGAGTCCATTCGGGGTTTGAGGCAAGGTTTTTCTTAAAAAAGGTATGTTATCGATAATTTTTAAAAAATATATGAAAGCCAACACTTAAATCTAGGTTTCTGCTGTAATAGTTTTTTAAATTTCTATTTAGTTTTTAATATTTCCTTGAGTGAAAGTCACCCTAAAATCGGTTATGTTTAGATACTATTTTTTCTTAACTCGACTCATATTTCAAAAATCCGTTACAGCAGAGGCATAGATTATTTCCTTACCTTTAAAATGGTGTATAATTTATGTAATTTTAGTGAAAAATAGTTACCGAAAAACGTTATCTCCTGTAGGCTTGCAATCAGAAACAACATCGCATCGATACATCGAATTTGGAAGAACCTATATAAAATATAATATTTTTAATGCGGCTATACAAAAATTGTGGTGTGGGAGTTTGTTAGTCTCCGCCCACCGTCTCCGCGTCCTTTTGCCCGACCCCTAAGGTGTAGCGTAAATGCACTCTTAATGTAAGATTATTGCACACCAATAATAAGCGCGTTTATACACATTTTCAGAAAACTTCAACTTTAATTTTTATTTAAGCAGTTGGCCAACTTTAATCTTCTTAAAGTTAAATTAAATAATAATAAAAATAAGTATGCGCGAGCTGTGTAACCAAGCTTAATATTCTCCTAGACGGCGCTGCAACTTATCGCTTTACGTTTATTTATATTTGAATCATGTATTTTTCCCATAATAAATACAAATACAAAAATTATAAAAAACCAAGCACAAAAAAACAGTCTAAATCTTGTCAAAACAACCTTTATTTTTTTATAAGAAATTCTTTATAAATAATTTTCATGGCCAACTACTGATTTTTTTTTAACTAGGATTTTTGATATTTTTTTTTAACGGATAATATGGTAAAAAAATTCCAAAATACAAATGATTCCCCATAAATACCGTTGTTTGTGTATAAATAATCAAGTTTCATTAATTTATGCTAAAAGAAATAAAATTTCACAAACTAAAAATGTTAGGCATAATATAGCAGGGACACAACCTGTATGTAACGCCCCTGGAAAAAAATTATGTAATTGGGAAAATCAGATACATTTAAGTTTAAAAAATTAACAACTTAACTAAGTTTTAACGGTTTTAAAAATATTGCGATAAACATGACTTTGGAGGCTGTAACCATCTTAGGGTGTATTTTTCGAGATATGTTTATATAAACTTATTTTTATATTTTAAGAAGTACCTACAATCAGTCCGAGAAATATTGCCCACAACACTTATTTAGATTTTTTTTAGGAGTTAGTTTAAATCCAAAAAATCAATTAAGGTAAGTTTGTTTTTAGATGCAATTTAAATTAAAGGTATACCTATAACGGCAATGATGGAAATCGAACGAAGTTAGATATGGAAAACTTTAGCAAAAGTTATACGCCGAATTTGTGGTCTTACCAACCAAAAGTTATTCACGAATATCTGAGAAAAGTTGCCTTTGCACTTTGCAAACTCAGCGACACGTGAAGAGATTCGAGCGAGATGAAACTGCCAAAGAGTATCCTATCTACCCATAAAACTGTTAAATGCTAACGTTCCGTTTTATTACACGGATCGCTAAAGGTGAAGTTTTTACTGGCTTATTTTCTTATAAGTTTTTGAAGACGGCTCTAGGCTTGTGCCCTTTTAAATTGATCTTTTAGGGGAGTATCTAAATTTGCATCTATATGAAATTTAGTTGACCAGATCTCTTAACCTCTTTTTATAAACTTTTCCTTTTAAAAAGAAGCAATTACTAAATGATTTTTTCCTCATATTTTTTACAGTTTTATTTAAATCTTTCCAAAATATAAAAAATACTTTAATATACTGTAAGTTGGGCACTGTTTCTGTTACATTTAAATATATATATATATATATATATATATATATATATATATATATATATATATATATATATATATATATCTTGATTATCCCATGTATATTGCTTGTTTTCACATAGCAACCCACTTTGGTGAGTTCAATCTTTTTAAGGTTTTAGGTTAGTTTTTCTAATTGTAAAAAGGAGAAAATAATAAACTCTCGAAAGCTTGACAAAACAGAAAGGGTTTCATTACTAAATCCAGGCCACCAATCCTTTTTCAATAATTCAAAAGACTGCATCCCACTACTCTGGTTTCTATATATATATATATATATATATATATATATATATATATATATATATATATATATTATATATATATATATATATATATATATATATATATATATATATATATATATATATATATATATATATATATATATATATATATATATATATATATATATATAAATATCTGTTTTTGCCTTTTGAATACTATACATATACAGTTAAATAACCTAATGATATTTATGACAAAACGTCCTTAAAGTTATCAGAATTTCCCAATTTTTTAAAAAAATTCTTAAAATTTATTTTAATTTTTTGTTTTAGTTTCATTTTGACACCAAAAAGTAGATAAATATTTTTGATTTTTGTGGGTTTTTTTTATTGCAGGCGATCTGCGAATTTATAGGGGTCAATATGGCTGGACAGGGTCAGCTCGTTATACCCCAGGACCTGGACCGAAGAGGTCTCATTTTCCAAAAAGTAGAAAGACGAGTATCCCAAAGAAAACAAACTGAAAAGTGAATTTATTATATGCGTCCAAAGAAAACTTCTGTATCCATTTTTTAAAAATAAAACTTAAAGTTAAAATATTAAATTTACTTTTCCAGGTCTTTAAAATAAGAAGAAACAATAAATAATTTGGAAATATGAACCTTTTAATGAGACTTTTCCTAAAATCCACAGAATCAGCTTTATTTACAGCATTTGATTCAATTAAACAAAAATAATATGCTGTTTTTGTTTCCTTAATAATTTTTACGTTTGCATTATACCATATCTCATTCAATGACATAATTTAATGTGCAAATTAAAAAAATATTTTATAGCTAAAAATAAAACCTAATAAATACATTCTTTTAATATAAAATAGCATTCTGACTAGAATTCTTAAGCCAATTATTTTCTAATTATTATAGAAAATTTAATTTAGCGCTTATCTATTGTTTGCAGTTTATTAATTAAAATATCTAGCCTTTTGTTAAGAAATAATAGCTGTCAAAAATTATTTGATTTTTATATATTTTTCTATATTACCTTCTTAAATTTAATTTTTAATGGTATAGTAAATGCAGTTAAATTTTTCGAAAGAAAAGATGGAGAGGTCTTACCTAACATTTTCACTCTACTCTTTGGGGTAATAAAAAAAGTTTTGTAATGCTAGTCACACACATTGAGAACGCATTTGTTCCTAGGACTGTGCAGGCCTCCGGCCGACCTGTACAATTTTTCTTCTGATGGTCTCTTCAATGTATGTAGCTGGCATATTCCGCACCTTGGGTTTTTTCGGATTTTTTCGTTTTGGAATCCCCAAATTAAAAAATCAGGGTTTATCATATCCGCTGTAAAACGTTGTTTTTTGTAAAACGCTACAAAATGGTAATAAGGTAAACAAGTATCTTCTTCGCTTTTTGACTAATTGTGCTTATGGAAGTATTTTGGAACTAATTATGGAAAAGCTGTTTATGGTAGACCTGCTAAAACCTATTTTGTAGGTATAGCTTTATTTGAATTTGCATGGAAATATAGGGTCCATCCACAAATTACGTGGCACTTTAGGGGGGAGGGTTGTAGAGGATTGTGACATTGTGTGACAGGGGGTATGGGGAGTCATCAGCTTTGTGACATTACATGTAGAAATTTAAATTATTAAAACGCAAAACTTAAATGTCACGGAAAATTTTGAGAATTATTTTTCTTTATTTCAATATTCAATTACTTAATATATTTGATTTGATGTTAATTCTATTAAAAAATATTTTTAACTAAAATTAAAAAAAAAAAATTCTGGTTTGATGTTTAGATTTAAAATTCCGAAATATGTGACGTCACACCAGGGGGGAGTGGGTCTCACAAATGTAACGAGTTGTGACAGGGACAGGGGGGGGGGGGGAATTATGAAATTCGTCGGACGTAATTTATGGATGGTCCCATATATGCAGAGGGTCTAGCTTGTATTTAAATTTGCTAACATTTTTAAGATTTTGCTCTACTTGCTTTAACTATGTTTCAGAACAGATACTTAACCCAATTTCAATAATATCATTTGATGTGGTTCTTACCTTAATTGACACTGTATGAACAAGAAAGTTTCTTGGAACGTGCTGCCCGCAGCAGTTTGTTCCTTCTCCCAATCTTCAAATATTTAAGTCCCGTGTGAACAAACTTCCCCTCACCACACTTAAGACACCCATAGTACGTTAGTACTAAGGCATCAGCCTTTGTGTACTGTCTCAAGATAAAAATAAATAATCTATTCCAATCTTATATTTTAAACTAATGTTTTGCAATAGTTTTTTCCAAAATTTCCGATCAAACTTACCCGCTTTTAACCTAAATAGTTCACTGTTGCGAAATAATATTTAATTTCACAATTATTACAGCTACATCAAGACCCAATTTATTGTCGTTATATTCCCTTATCTTCCTGTTCTTTTGTCTTTTAGTCAAGATTTTCATTATAAATTCATAAATGGCTTACTTTAAATACCCACCTTAATGATTATAGTTCCAACTGGAGAATAAAGAAATAGTTAGACTTAAGTAAAATAAATCTTTTGTCCTTAATTTAATTATTTCCTCTTTAATGTTTCTTTTGTTTTGTAATTTACTATTTGTGGTGAATACATTTTTCCTTTTTGCATATTTACTTATAATTGGTTTTTGTCGTATGATTATGCAGTTCTGCTAGTACAGAAATTTGTTATAATATAAATGTTAAAATTTTTAGTCCAACATAATTTCCAGGAGAGCGACTGCAGCGCATAAGTTGGCAACCAACTTTAAAATATTACTATACTTCCAAATACCTAATGTTTATTGGCTGGATCAAAGAAAAAAACAATTACTTTTAGCAAACATTATTTCGACCAATTAAAAACGTCGAGTCAGTTAATCGTTAAACTGTCTTGCTTATATATTTGGATTTAAAAAAAATGTATTAAAACATTAACGGCTGGATTAGATTTAATAAGGAGGTAAAAATAAAAACTCTTGGCAATAGGGCATAACTTAAATGTTAACTAGTGATGAGCAAAGCAAGACCAAGACCAAGACCGGGCTAGTCTTGGTCTTGGTCTTGGTCTTGCAAGCCTGGTCTTGGTCTTGGTCTTGCAAGCCAAAACAAGGTCTTGTTCTTGGTCTTGGTCTTGCACCACCTGGTCTTGGTCTTGGTCTTGCTGCAAGAGTCTTGCTGCAAGAGTCTTGCTGGTTTTGCTTTTATTTTGGAAATAATAATTTAAACTAATCAATTTTGAATAAAATATATTTCTTTAGTACTTAAAAATAAATAAAGGTAGAGACTATATTTTTTGCTTTAAAATTTTAAATTATACCAATTTTAACCTTGTACGTACATTTAAATTATTTGATTAAAAAGCATATTTTAAATGTAGGGGTTTATTTATTTATTGTGGTCCATTTTTGGTTAAATTGAGACACAACCTGCTTTTATACATTTAGTGACATATGGAAACATTTTAGTAATAAGAGCTATTTAAATTTTTTTGAAGAATCAAATTAGCAAATACAAAACGGTGTAGTGAGTAAGCAGAAAAAAAAAGACCTAATAACTTACCAGATGTGACGTAAAATTTCCGTTAGAATGATTCTGATATGAAACACAGGTTTCTAATTCAAAAAGAAGTTATTTAAAAATTTTCATTTCATATAAACTTTTTGTCTTCAAATTAGTCAAACATTTGCCGTACAAAGTTTGTACAAATACGTTATAAACATTTTACATTTACAAGGTGGTTCAATAGTGTGACAAAGCTCGAGATGTCCGAAACCGCTCATGATAGTGAAAAACTGAACACACAAAAATTATAGAAAAATAGGGCGTAAATGTGAAATTGTTTTTTTATCCCAGAATGTTCCGAAAAATCGACTTCCACTTAAGAAAACTCCTTTTTTTTAACTTTTAACCTAAAATAAAAAATTAATGGCAATACATCCATTAAAAAAAATTGCCACCTTGTATATTATGCTGGAAATTGTTGAACTATATAGGAACAATATTGACGTAGATAGTTTTTAAATATCATTTTCGGTTTTGACAAAATTGACACATTGTTTTAACTTTTCCATCTAAACCGGAAGTGATATTTAAAATCCATTAATCTAAAAAGAACTCCTATATGACATGACAAATATATTTTTATTAATCCATCACTATTACATATATATCTTAGTTTTAAGAAGCAATCTTATGGTGCTTCTTACAGTGTAGAACAAAAATAATGTACTTCTTGATTTTGGAAATTTTTGATTTACCCTGTAAGTGGCAATACCAGATAGCTAATTTAACATTAGGAATATGAAAGTATTTTTTAGCTTCTATAACTTGTGTACCTCTAGTTTTTGTCTGTCGCAAACGGTTTTGGAGATATCGAGCTTTGTCGGACCATTGAGTCACTATCTGCCATCCCATTATTTTTGCAACATTTAATTTACTTGTTATCGTTGTTAGAGAACTGTATAAAGGTCACCGATTTAATTATTATTTTAATAAAGAAACCTGTTACTTATTAAATAATCGCTTTTTTGACAGTTCTCGACACATTTTTTGTCATGTCTGTATGAAATACCTCTATATATAAAATATGAAAATTGAAGTTTCTAATATTAAAAAAAATCGCACAAGTGCAAGAGTCTTGCGGGTCGGTTTTGATCTTGCGTAGTCTTGCACTCCTTGGTCTTGGTCTTGGTCTTGGTCTTGCATACCCCGGTCTTGGTCTTGGTCTTGCTGCAAGACCAAGACCAAGACCGCAAGACCAAGACCGGTCTCGCTCATCACTAATGTTAACTATTTGTCAAAAAATAATTTAGTTCGGGGTTGCATTCATAATCAAATAAACATATTTAAAAAATTTAAAAAATAATTACCTTTCACAGAAAATGAAAAAACATGGGTTTGGCACTCCAACAAAGTTATATTATATATTTTCTTTAAAAACAACCCTAGAGTGCGTTTAACATGGATTTTCACAAAGGCCTTGCGGCAAATCGGGTCTATACCACATCGGGTCTCTAACGGTTTTTTTTAGTAGGTACCGCATGTTATAGCTTTGGATATGCATTAACTTAGGAAAGACGTTAATTGTTAGAAGTAATACCTAGGTATTACATGAAATTATTTAAATTCTTTGGTTTTAAAAAGAAGAGTTGGATTTAAAAAAGCAGTAAGTAATAAAATTCTTGTAAATTAATAGTTTTACTAATATGTATAAAATAACAACAATTTTACGGAAAAATAAAGCAAATTTTTTATGTACTTTATCGGGATGTATTGATAAAATGTAGTAGGCATAAATTATGAAAAAGAACCTGTTAAAAACGCAAATTAAAAAAGTTCTGCATTAGTGGTCACTTGAGCTATCTATCGTGTTGCTTGTTTTTGAAGAAAATATATAAAATAACTTTGTTGGAGTGCCGAACCTTTTTTTTTTTCAAATTCTGTGCAAGGTGCCTAGTTATTTTTTAAATATTTTTTTATGCTTAATGGACTTTAAACGCAAAATTTCAAACTAAACTATTTCTTGTTATCTAGTTTCCCTGACATGTTTAAAATGTACTGCGATGTCAAGTTTTTTCATTTTTCACTCTCTGTTGAATTTAACAATGGTTAAGTCCATTGATAAATTTAAAAACGCGATGATTACTCGGCCGTTAGTTTATAATTTTTTTTCATAAAGGTAAGAAAAAAGTTAAAGCTCATAAAATTTTCAATTAAAATTAGGAATTGTATCTAAATATTTTCCAAAGCTTTGTTAAAATAAGTTTTTTTTTTAATTACTTTACTTTAAGACTTAAAGCGCTTTTGTTTACAAAACAATTAAAACTTTACATAAAAGTTTTTTTCGTAGGTAAGACCCGAAATTAATGTTTTTTATAATTTAGTTAAGAAACTCTATATAAAACTACTGTTTCTTCTTGCTTTAGGCTAATATTTAATAAATAGATTTTGTTATTATAAATTTGCTAGGGAGTAAATCTACTTAAATTTCGATAGTAAGAGATATAAAATTTATTGTGACATTTTAGTGCCTATCAGGGTCTTTGGTTTATGGTTTGGACTAACCACAACCCTTGGTGATGTTACAAACATAAGTTTAATGGATTTCTCTTTAGTTGCACTAGGCAACTCCCCAGAGATTTAGAGAAATTAAGCATTTCTTATGCAATCAAACACGTATTTAAATTTTTGAACGTCCCAATTATTTCAAGTACTAAAGCTATTTAAAAGCTCTTATATACTTTGGTTATATTAAGTTAACG
Organism: Listronotus oregonensis; assembly: GCA_019359885.1. NCBI lineage: Eukaryota > Metazoa > Arthropoda > Insecta > Coleoptera > Curculionidae > Listronotus > Listronotus oregonensis. Next base: position 80,029 of record JAHBCN010000311.1, read on the forward strand.
TTATTGCTTAAAACTCTATGTAAATTTCTGTTTCATGTAATTAATATGCTAAGGATTTTAGGTCAGCTATTAATCTCTAACAAAAGAGAATTCTGGCTAAGAGACAAAAGGCGCCCCAATCAATAAAAGCACAGTCAGACGTAGGAATTTAACTATGGAAAATTGGGTCCTTTAGCAGCAATAATTGCGAAATTCAATATTCTACTGCAATTAGGGAATATTTGGGTCAAGAATTATTATTAGAGATTATCAAGAAATTCTAACGATAAGATTTAATCAGGCAAACTGCGTAACAAAATATAACTTACTTTATTATTGTCGTGAAACGCTATAATTACGTTTTATTTATATAAATAATATAATTAGAAAAAAAACGTTTACCTATTATTTCGTATATTTACATTTAATATAAATTTTTAACAATAACTAAATATAACATAGAATGCTCTATGTAATAAAGAGCATTTTTGAACCCTGAAATTTCAAGACAAAATTATATAAATATATATATATATATATATATATATATATATATATATATATATATATATATATATATATATATATATATATATATATATATATATATTTTTAAGGAAAAACTATCTATTTGTTACATCAAACTGAGTAATTGTATTTTACGGCACCATTTAGACAACGCGATGTCCGGGTAATGTTATCCAAACGAAAATTACAGTTTAACGTCGATTCCGAACCACACCAACGAAATACAGTGTTCACTGATGGTCACCCATCTAAATACTAACCACGCTTCGCGTTCCTTAAGTTCACTGATCTCACAGAAAGCGGTGTTTGAAGGCGGCAAAGACTGTAATTCTTCGGTTTTGGTTTTTAAACAATGCATTTTTAAGATACATACATACGTATAGGCTATGCGTTTGCAGTTTATCTCCAAAAAGGCTGCAATATTCTTTTTTTCTATTTATGAACCAATCAGCCTGTTATTTGCAGGATAAAAAAATATTCTACTCGTATTTCCAAATTTACTAAATAGGGAATAATATATTTTTTTAATGACACACAGAAATGTTTTTGTCCCAAAAGGCCTTTAGCAGATCTTTCATTTGTTACACAATTAAATTAAGTATATGTAATTTCTGGGTAATACTTGATAAGATATCTAAGATTTTTCAGGGGTTTTACTGACAAGGTTTTTCCTTTCTTTACAATTAATATATTAATTTAATTTTATTGAAAATAAGACGGTCTTTTATTTTAAAGAGCTAATCTACTTCTGCAATAATATAAAAAAAAAAATATTTCGAAATAAAATTTATAGGTTTTTATTCTTTAAAAAAATATATTGAATTCTACAAATGCGGAGTCAGTTTTTTTAAAACCATATAAAATTGATAATTAACAAATTTAGCTGCATCGTTTAGAAGTTTAAACCGATACCATATTCACATCATGTAATTCTGATTTGGAAAACAAGCGCAGGTCAATGCAGATATCTCCTGCACAAGACCTCAACTGATCTTGGATTGGGGCGCAAAAAATCTTGTTTAGTTTAATGCCTCGAAAACACAGTCATGTTCGCTGTCGCGGAAAAAGTCTGCCAATGCTCATCCGTTACATATAAGCGGCCAAGTTCTGCAGAACAAAGAGTAGTTTAATCTTATCGGCGTTACTTTTGAGAATAACCTCAACTGGCACAAGCACATTACATCCATAGCCTCGGCAGCTTCAAAAAAGCTTGGATTCCTCTTTTGAGCCACAAAGTATTTCTCTTCTCCAATCTGTATATTCTGTATGTATCCCAAATCAGACTCTCTTTGGAATATTGTTCTCATGTCTGGGGAACGGCGTTCCCTACAACACTTAGCATTCTGGACTCCATTCAAAGAAGAGCCGTTCGTCTTATTAATGATCCCACGCTTACAGAAAGGCTTCCTCTTCTTGCCCACCGTTGAGCTGTAGGGGATCTGTCGCTCTTCTATAGGTATTTTTACGGCTTCTGCTCAGAGGAGTTGGCCAGTATAATTCCTTCTCTGGCAGCTCCCAGCAGAGCAACGCGTAGTGCAACTTTTATGCACCTTTTATAGTTCAGTTAGAGAGGCCTCGAACTTCCCGCTTTCTTCGTTCCTTCATCCCTACAGTGTCGAGACTATGGAATCTGCCGCCCGCAGAAGATTTTCCTTTTCGTCCCAATCTCCAAATATTTAAGTCCCGTGTGAACAAACTTGCTCTCACCACACTTAAGACACCCACGGTACGTTAGTACTTATATAGGCATCAGCCTTCGTGGACTGTCCCAAGATAAAAAAAAATCCATATTTGATCAAAAAAAAAACAAAGTTAAATTAATATGTAAAAAAAGACTGTCAAAAACGGATTGACGGACGAAAGAATATAATAAAATTATACAGTTTTACAAAAAATAAAAGATTTAACAAGCAAGTTAATAAGATCCTTTTTCGGCATTTCATGTTCCTTTATTTTCAAAAGATCTTATGTACAGTATGAAAGCCTAATTGGAAAGGAGTCTTGGGATCACTTTAAATCCGGAATGCTAAATCTCTAGAGATAAGGCTAGACGCAGTAAAAATCTCTTTTACTTTGCCTTTAGTAAGATCGTATAACATCGTAATAATGTCGTCCACGAGATGGTATAACTTTCTAAAATGACCATTTATCATCTTTCTCAAACCTTAGGGAAAGCGTTTTTCACCATTACAAATATGCAGAATTTTAATAGCGGATATATCCTCAAAATTTATTGCCTCCTCGAAAGGTCGTATAATGTGCACAGTTTCAGTGCTGAAGCCACTTTGTGTGAGTTAGTTACATTCGTTAATGGATTCCCGTCTTAGAGGGTAGAAATAAAACATTACAAGCCGCATTTTAAATTTGGCTACTATGATTATATTGTTTATAGTCTTTTAAAACAAAAAAAAATATTAAAAATTAAAGGGTTTTATTATATAGAAAATGTAATGGTATACACAGGCCCAAAATAAATTTAAATGCATAAACATAACTGACTGGGTTTAGGTATTAGAAAAAGTAAGCAAAAAAATTGTGAGAAAGCTATGTTTGTTTATTAAAAATTATAATTATTCGGAGTAGAGATGGATCCGAGAGGAGAGATTTTTATTTCGTCCCGTCTCATCGAGACGAAAGACTGATATTTCTAAATATGTTCTATAGCTTTGTGGCGGATTCATGTTTCGGTGTGATTTCTTTGAGATACTTGCCTTACTACTTTTTGGAAAATAGGACCACTTCGGTCCAGGTTCCGGGGTATAACAAACTGAGCCTGCTCAGCCCTATTGACCCCGATAAACTTGCAGATTGCCTGCAACAAAAAGAAGGGAACCCCCCGCCAAAAACCCATAAAATTAAGAAACCATTTGGTGGCAAGTCAGCACCGTTGTTAAGATGAACCTAAAAAAAAATAAACTATTTTATTACATTTTTTCCGAATTTTTAAAGCAACATTTTTTAAAATTTAGTTTTTTTTTTCTTTAAGTTTTATCTTGACAACGGTGGTCGACGGTGCCGACGAAACGTAGATTAGTTTTCTTTATTTTTGGGTTTTTGGGGGTTTTTTCTTCTTTTTTGTTGTAGGCGATCTGCAAGTTCTTAGGAGTCAATAGGGCTGAGCAGGCTCAGTTTGTTATACTCCGGGACCTGGACCAAAGTGGTCCCATTGTCCAAAAAGTAGTAAGGCGAGTATCCCAATGAAAACACACCGAAACTGATATTTCTCTCGTTAAAAGGCTCATGGCAAGACGAGAGAAAGCTTTTCTCTCATCTTGCCGTATTGTGACCTACAGTGGTGAAAAAGTTATGAGCCAACAAAATATGAGAGCTTAAATTTAAATTAAACATTGTGTGATTTGAAGTATTAGAGATGAGAATAAAACAAAATAAGTTTTAAGTTTCGAGTATTTCCGAAAAGCCGAGAAACACCAAAATTTTGGAAAATATTTTTTGTTTTTTCTTGGCTCCATTTCAAAACAGATTTAAAAAATAATTTGTGCTATCGAATGTTTTACCTTTGAAACCCGTTTGAAATAGGGCCAGAAAAGAATAAAAACGATTTTCCAAAATTTAGGTTTTCTTCGTTATCTCCGGAAATGCTTGGAATTTAAAAGTTTCTAAATGGCATATTGATTTTCACATAAATGCGCAACTTTGCCTCAATTTAACCATTTTCGTATCTCCTATAGTTTCTAAGATCCTAATGGTGAGGGTCAAATTTGAATTACCCTTTATTTAAAATACTAACCATCCTTGCTTTAAAATTAAAATTTTACAAATTAAACATTTTCGGGTGTTTTTTTTTAGAACTGCGTTTTTTAAATTTAAAAACCAATGTGCACATTTTGTAAAATAAACAAAAGTGTAAAAATTATTATATTATGATAACTTTCAGAACTTGAAAGTCTACAGGGTGATTTATAAGGAAATGTCAATACTTTCGGTACGTAGTCAGAGTCCAAAAATAAACATAAAAGTCTATACAAATATGGGTCCGCAAGGCCTTCGTTTCCGAAATAGAGGGTGTGTTAAAGTTTTTATTTGATTTTTCTATTTTTTAAATAAAATCTATGATAATGTAAATACTGTTTTTCTGAGGTTTTTTTGGTGTGACGGATTCGAACCTAATCTTAGTACAGCTCTTACATTTTTAAGTAAATTAAATAATTGTTTTGTCATTTTTACGTCAAAAAGGTATACCTGTTAAAAGTTGATATAAGCAACCGTTTTCGAGATATTTGGATTTAAAAATACAACGCATCTGATTTTATTATGGCAAAATTTAAAAAAAAAATAAAACAAAAGGTATAATTAAACAATATGAATTTTATTACTTTTTAATAAAACTATTTTTCTTAAATTATGTTCAGCAAAATATAAGCTAGGTTTAATAATTTTATTTAACAAATAGAAAAATTAAATAAAAACTTAAACACCCTGTATTCCGAAACGAAGGCCTTGCGGACCCATATTTGTAAAGACTTTTATGTTTATTATTGGACCCTGACTACGTACCTGAAGTATTGACATTTTCTCATGAATCACCCTGTATATTTTCTATCTTTATGACGGCCCACGAAGTGTTTAACCCATGTTATCCTTTAGTTCCGTCAAAGCTGTCCAAGCACCGAAAAATGCAGATGTTGCATTTCACGGCACCTTTTAGACAAATAACTACTACCCGTAAACTATCCCCATAAACATCCGGATAATGTCATCGAGAGAAGGATACTGGACGAAAGATCCATTTCCTCTTGAGTCCTTGAGTAATTCAAAAATTAGTTAGCTAGAGACAATATTGGCATCAGGTAGTGCTTACTTAAGCGTTGGATAAGTTAAAACTAAAATACACCAAATTAAAGTTAAGCCAGACCTAAAGTAATATAACCTTAAAGTTAAAGACTGGTTAAGTTAACTGCTAATTAAGTAAACCTCTAAGTTAATATCTACCTTAACAAATCCGATGCTTACCGCATAATAAAAAGATAAGCCTTAAATTTATTTAAAGTTGCTCTAAGAGTGAATTTTATAATAAATATAATTATATTTATTATTTAAGGCAGAAACTTGAAAGATGTAATGTAATTAAAAAATTAGAAAATGCATTTCTTTCTTTGAATCCCTAGCACCATTTATTATTATTATTATTTTTAATTTAGGCATTCTGCATACTAAAGTTTCCAGCATTGTTACCTAGGGAGATCCCTACGTTTGTAAGTTTGTAATAAACTATAAAAACTTTTTTAAATATTCAAAAATTTAAATATTTAGGATTGCTAAATATTTAAGCTCACGAAGCTGTGAGAAGGAAAACCATACTTTTAAAAACTAATTTTAAGGGGCTTAATTTAAGTTTGTCCTAGCTGGAAAATAAAAAGCTATTATCTGATAAAAATCTTTATACCACACTATAGTATTTCATTACTGTAAAATATCTTTATTAGCCCAATTTTACTATTTTCATTGCAGTTAAATTTATAGTTTGAAGTTTAATATAAAACTCTTCTAAGAATATACTTTGGAGGATTTTTATGTAAATAAAGGTTTATTTGAATAGAAAAAGCATTGAAAAAAACGTAAACTGCTTTTGGGTGTGTTTTTCTTTCTGTTGTCAGGATAAAGTTGTTATGTAAATCTTGACAGATACAAGAACACTAAAAGCGGCCCATATAAAACAAAGAAGAATTTTATCTTTTAAATCCTGAGAAGAGGCAATTTAATCTAGGGCAGAAAATATAGGCAATAAAATAATTTCTATCATCTACCGATATACTGGTAAAAAGCACTTTATTTTAGACGTTAAGCAGTCATAAAGTGTTACTTATTTGTACCATACTATAAAGTTTAATCTTCCTAAATGTAACAAAAGTTGATATGGCATGTCTTTAAAAGCTATTTGTTTATTATATTAGGATTTAAAATTATTAAGAAATAAAAGAATTCGACGTAAATCCATGACTTATAAAATTTCTCCAAAATAATATTGCTTTTACTTAATATTTGAATAAATCTTGTGTAGCCTTTTATTTTGCATAAAAGTCTTAGCATATCCCTAAACTTATAAAAAACTTGTGCATATTGCAAGTAAACCTTAGTCTGGCTTAACATTTTTCCTCACTTGCTCTGCACCAAGAACAAGGCCTCGCATTCAGCGTAATGTTCGGAACCATTTTACCACACATTTTGCCAAATTTCAAATTTGTAATAAAATCAAAGATATATGTATAGGTTGCATAAAAAAAAATTAAATCTGATAATTCGTTTACTAAATACAGATCGTTTACTCAATTACAGTTAATACGATGAGTCGTCCAAAATGTCGCTACAAAATATTAACTGCGATTGTAAAAAATAACTTGTTGGAAAGACGCCATTGTTCAAACAACATATAAAAGGTAATCAGCTTTTTACCTTTAAAAGGGTCAAAGTAATATATATTTTTTTAAATGATCAGTTTTAGTGATCTTTTCGATTCTTCTGTGCAAAAAATGCAGCAAAAAGATTTTTTTAGGATTTATTTTGTTGGTTGTTGGTCTTTTGCATTATCGCGATTAAATTAAAATTTTTCAATTAAAAAAGATTCTATTTTAATCAGTTTCTCCATATACATAAGACACAATCTAACTTTTAGTACAGATTTTGGTTTTTTATGTTCTATGCTTCACTTTTTAAAATATGGTACTGGTGGTTTGCTGTTAAACTTTAGGTATCAAATCAGCTTCAGCTTATTTTAGTCTGTAAACTGTGCCATTTAATTCTTGATTTGCGTCAAGATGATTATACAAACTTTATAACTGCACTAAAAAAAAATAGGTAAACAATGATTTTAGTTTTGAATGTACTATAGCACATAACGAATAAAATTTACTTTTTTAGGCGACTGTCACCAAAAAAAATACTTTATGGATTTATTAGCGTCCGTAAAGTATAACTTTTTTGGCTGCATTTACTTTACGGCCGCTTTTTTTTACGAAGGTGGCCTGGATGGCTAGGATAGAGTGCGTTGCTAGCCAGTTTATTAACAATCTGTCAGTGTCAACAGTAATAATCAGAATAAATAAAAATTCGTATTAAAAATTACGCAAAATAAGTGATACAGACAGTGATAATCCAGCTGAAATTTATGAAGCTGCAAAAGCAGCGACTTTAAATTTACTACCAAAAAAATATCGGCAGATCTATTTAAAACAATATAAATAGTATATTGTGCAACAAGTTTTGAAAAAGACTCTTTGCACACGAGTATGAGGTTTGTGCACGAGCCGTAGGCGAGTGCTACAAGTCATACGAGTGGTGTGCAAAGAGTCAGTTTCAAACGTGTTGCACACGATACTTTTTCTACGACTGCAGAAAATAATGATTAATATGCGATTTTTATTATTTTTTATCTTTTAACTTTTGACAGGACTGTGTGAAAATTTTTTATACGTCGTGTGAAAAGTTTTCACACGCTTATGTCAAAAGTAAATGACAGAATAAATCATATTGAAAGACAGAACCGTGTGCAAAAAAAACATATTTTCCTTGCACACATTGTGCGCAAAATACAATTTTCAAAGCTTGTTTAGCGTGTGCAAAACCCCATTTTCTAAAGCAGTCGTATAAAAAATTTAATGGAATGGTGCAATATACACAAGGCTAAAAATTAAAAAAAAAAAAGGTATTTCCTGCATGTTTTTTTGAAACAGGCCAAAGTTAAAAATCGTTTACATTATGGTCTACCTACTCAATGTTAAAATCTACGGTTACGGTTAAAAATAACATTAATATTGAAAAGTTTACAAAACTGATTGCATTTTTAATAAAACGCAGTACAGGACACCAGGCGAAAAAGTCCGCAATTTTTAGAAGAAATGATGTTAGTTCCTTACAGAAGCACTAGATGATAACTATTTAATGTGAAAGGTAACACATTAAAATAATTTTAAAGTTAATTCATTTAATAATTTTTATACTGTGTTTCTTTGTAGGTGAGTTTGTTAATTGGATTGGCTGGTGCATGTAGGCGAAACGAACTAAGACAACTATCTATAAACGATATAAAGGAACCGTGTTAATAATTACACTTCTTAAAACAAAAACTGGTAACAAACGAGTGTTTACAATAACTGATGAACTAATTAAAAATATAAGTCTCCTACAGCAAGATCGAAAATCCTCAAATTTACGACCTCTCTAATGATCATTGTTGGCCTTATCTAAAACTTGTTTTTTTGCAAATTTTCGATTCGGTCAAAAAAGATTAGCTTTACGGCCTTAGTACACAAATAATTATTATTAAACCTCCCACTATAAGGTACTTTTTATAATATTTTGTAATAAATAAGCATATTGTAATTTAAAACGGGGTAATTTCTGTGTTGCCTAATTAAATTTTATTTTAAAGACGTAGGAGATAATTTAGAATCTAAATAAAAGGTATATAAGATACATGAAATTCAATATAAAATTAGACATATGGCTATTATGTTTCCTTTTATGTCTAAAATCATCCCGTAACAAAATATTATATAACGCTACATAGTTATTTAAAGTTCTTCGTACAACAACATAAGCTATCAAAACTTATTAGAAAGTGCCTTAGCGGGTACTGCCATAGAAGGATTTCAAATTTCACGCATTGCTGGCTTCGTCAGATTCATTAAGATAAATATTTAATATAACTTTTAAACATGGGCAGCTTGTTGTCTTTCATTCCTTTAAACATGTATAAATTAAAATGTATAAAAAACTACGTGAAATAAATAAATTTGTCCGGAAATGATTCTTAAGTGTGTTTGGGGCGAAATTTCCTGCTATGCCTGAGCGGTCAAAGTGGACCTTTTGAAACTCATCGTCATTGGGGCGAATTTACCTGTACCCCCACCAGTTATTTAGTTTGATTAAAATAAATATGTATAAGTAATGTAAACAAAACTTTTTTAATGTAAATATATGTAATGTAAGTCACATTAAGAAGTTTGCACTCATCAAGCCTGTCTAATCCCTCGGGCACGCACAATCTCTTGTAATTTTAACTTAAAATTAAGAAAATTAAAGTAAATTAAATGCTCTGATATTTGTGTATTTAAATAAAAATAAATTTAAAATAAAATTAAGCGTACCTATATTAAAGAAAAGTTGTTCTGCATATAAACCCGGTGTTAACATTTGTAGTGACCAGTAATAGTAAATATTATGTATGTAGCCTTTTTTGTTAAGCCCTTTATCTTTTAAAATTGCAGAGAGGTTAACATAAAACTTTTATCCTAGATTTTAGAAATGAACTCCTTATTATTATTACAAGTTAATTCCTATTTATTAACTTTTATCTATTCTATTACTTAACATTGCCTTAGTTTTGTCTAATACATTATTTTTAAAAAATTGTCGCTTTCAGAGAGAAACATAAAGTATTAAACCATAAAAAAATAGTTTTTTTAAAAACTACAGCAAAAGTTATTAACATTCTGCTAATAAATTGATCACCTGTTTCGGGATAATAAAAAAATTAAACTGCTTAAATTTAAAATATTGTCAATATTGACAATTTAAGTTTTGCCTTACAATATATAGATACTCTTAAAAGTTTATAAAAATGTATGACGTATTGTCACAAAGAATTTTTGTTTCCACAGCAACAAAATTTAAGCGGTTTAAAAAAAAAGAGACAGGGAAAAAATATGGTAAATTCTGCAGCCTTTGTTCCATTTTTTAATATATTGATTTTAAATTATCTTAAAAACTTGTCTTAGATTGGGGCGCCAAAAAGCTTGTTCAGTTTAATGCCTCGAAAACAGTCATGTTCGCTGTCGCGAAAAAAGTCTGCAAATGCTCATCCCTTACATATGAGCGGCCAAGTTCTGCGGAACAAAGAGTCGTTTAATCTTGTCGGCGTTACTTTTAAGAATAACCTCAACTGGCACAAACACATTTCATCCATAGCTTCGGCAGCTTCAAAAAAGATCGGATTTCTCTTCCGAGCCAGAAAATATTTCTCTTCTTTCAATCTGTACACTCTGTATGTATCCCAAATCAGACCCTCTTTAGAATATTGTTCTCATGTCTGGGGAATGGCGTTCCCTACAACACTTAGCATTCTGGACTCCATTCAAAGAAGAGCCGTTCGTCTTATAAATGATCCAATGCTCACAGACAGGCTTCCTCTTCTTGCCCACCGTCGAGCTGTAGGGGATCTGTCGCTCTTCTATAGGTATTTTCACGGCTTTTGCTCAGAGGAGTTGGCCAGTATAATTCCTTCTCTGGCAGCTCCCAACAGAGCAACACTTAGTGCAACTTTTATGCATCCTTTTACAGTTCAGTTAGAGAGGCCCCGAACTTCCCCCTTTCTTCGTTCCTTCATCCCTAGAGTGTCAAGACTATGGAACCTGCTGCCCGCAGACGTTTTTCCTTCTCCTCCCAATCTCCAAAAATTTAAGTCCCGTGTGAACAAACTCCCTCTCACCACACCGAAGACACCCACGGTACGTTAGTACTCAGGCATTAGCTTTCGTGGACTGTCCCAAGATAAAAAAAAAATCCAAATTTAACTACACCTTGCTAAGATGGGTAATTTTTTTTTAAAATACTCACCACAATTATAGTAGGGGTCAAAAACCAAGGCATACTTTTAACTTACCTAAAAAAGAAATAGAATGAATTAATTTTGCTTCATTAAAATTTTAAATAAATTATTACGTAGTAATTACATTTTCACCTAATATTAAAAAAAATATATTAACAAAAAAATCCTACCAAATGGTAATTAATCTGATTTTTTGTTGCTAATAATTTTTTTTTCATTTCTTCTGACTCTAATAATTAAAAATATTTGTTTACTAATAAAATCAGTAGGAAAATACTTATATCAATAATAAGATAAGAAAATAAAAAGTTATTTTAATATAAAAATTCTCTCATTTAAATTTTATTTAAAACATTTTAAAAGAACTGATAGTTATCTTATAAATGTGTATTATAACTTAAATTTATTACATACTTGGTCTTATTTATGTAGCAATTCCATAAAAAAGAGAAAAAATTTATAATTATAGGCTAGGTAAAGGCTCAATGGCTTAAAAAAGCGACAGGGCTCTAAGGCCAAAACTTTTGCACAATACTTAAGGTTTTAAGCTCATTAAGGCTCTTTTATAAGTTTCTTTAAGTATAGCCGAGCTTGGGCAATTTATAGATATAAGTTAAAAATGTTTGTGTGTAATGAATGCTTGCAAGCGTCAGCGGGAATTAAACATTTAGCGGGCAGTAGGTTTTACAGTTGGGACACTATGGAAAATAAGGCATAAACAAATTGAAAAGTTCGGGGCCTTTCAAGTTGGACTGTTAAAGGATTCATAAAAGTGACACTACGCGTTGCTCTGCGGTGAGTTGCCAGAGGAAAGATTATACTGGCCAACTCCTCAGAGCAAAAGCCGTAAAAATACATATAAAAGAGTGACATATCCTGTAAGTGAGCCAGAAAAGGAAACTTTTCCGGGGGCGTGGAATCAATAAGATAAATATATTTTTTTGGATGGAATCCAGAATACTAAGAGTTGCAGGAGAGGCCATTCTCCAAACACGAGAACAATAAATTAAAGGGGGTCCGATTTAGGATACATACAAAGTGCACAGATTTTGGCTGGTAAGAGAGGCCCAACCTTTTTTAAAGTTGCTGGAGCTATGAATGTATTGTGTTTAATGTTATTCTCAAAAATAACGCCAACTTGGTTGAAAGACTCTGTGGTCTCCAGAACTTGCCCAAGGAGCATTTAGAAAAAGTTTTTGATAAATTTGCAACAATGTAGTCCTATAAACTATAGTTTGTTAAAAAGCGAAGCACATCATGCCAGACCTGGCCAAAAGCTTTGGATATGTCAGTAATGATCTGGGATTCACCAAGAAACTCAAGGGACTTGCTCCAGTTGTAAAAGACAAAGGAAAGAAGATCTGCTCTGGATTTTGGAGATATAGAACTATGGTTAAAAGAGGTGAGTTAAGAGTCTATTCACTCGCCGAAAATGAACGCATTTCGGCGGGCCATTTTCGTATCCATTTTCGCGATATTTTGAAGACGGTTTAATTTATCGACCCAAAGTAAAAAAAATCTGAAAGTCCTCTCTTTTAGCTAGGTCTGTGCTGTAATAGATTTTTAAATTTTGACCTTGGTGACCCAAATTTTTAAATATTTGTTTATTAAAATAGCCAAAGTTTATAAATTGTTTCCTCAGTTATAAAGATTTATATCAAAAATTCATTACAGCACCGACACAGTTTAAAGTTTTAGCTTTCTAACCATACCAAATTTATAAGGATTTAAAAAAAATTAGTCCAAATTTTATGATAACTTCAAAACCTTTGCAGCGCTTTGTAAAATAATTTAAATTCATTAATATGCCACTCATAGTTGGTGTCAGGGCGGAGTTACATAGAACAGGGTCGGAGTTAAAACAGCTAACTGTATTTTATATTTTAGCATTTACTTCATGTCTATCAACAGCTTGTGATAAATCGTCTTGTAATAAATCGATTATTTATATTACTAATTTCTTGCCGATTATTCTAAAAACAATTTAAATACTGGATACTATAAAATAGGTATTAAAAGATATTATATATTATTATTATACGCCTATTTTGTAACACCATTTAATTGGCCTATATAATATTATTTTTGTATGGTTTTTATAAAATAGTGTAAAAAGAAAACCTGTTTAGTAGTGAGATTCTTTTAGTTAATAGATTTTAAAAAATCCTATTTTTTGCACCAGGTTTGTAAGCGTTAATCCTAGAATTAAATTTTTACATACATTTTACAAGTAATTTTACAACTAAATTAATTTCGGAATTTTATTCTTTCCATATATACAGAACTGCCAATTGGTGTGTCGATGTTCAACAGCTTTTTGTGGTATATTTAAGGAAAGTATAAAATTTATATAAAAATAATTGAGCTATACTACAATTTTATTTTTGTAAGAAATACATTCGTTTGTCCGTTTTGCGCGTTACATCAGACGATCTACCTTTTACACTTTTTTTTTTTTAATAAATTAATAAATAGTTTTTAACATACAGAAAACCAAACTGGTTATAGTAAAGTAATAATATTTGTATAATGGTTTGATTTCCTTTTTCGTCAAAGCGGCATGCCGATAATACGTTGGCAATAAATGAAAAAAGGGGTCGGTTTTCCAAGAAAAGTAAAATTTAGATTCTCCCACTTTATTAAATGCATTTTTGAGCAATGAGCGATGAACTGGATGCAATAAATTAGTTTGATTTATTCAGCAGTAGATAACGAGTTAAAATATTTATTTTGTCTTCTGTCCAAAAAATTGGTGTGCGTTGCTGTGTTTTTTTTTTTAAGTAAGTAAATCTTGGTTTACCCTAGTATATAATTTATAAAATCGCTAATTATGGATAAGTAAGCTATTAGATTTTATTATTTAAAATGTATAAAAATATTATTAGGTCAGTATAAAAGATAACATTTATGCAGTGTTTCTACGTAAGCTGGCGTCATATGGGAAACTTTGTTATTATTAAGTTTACGAAAAAAACTTATTCTTTATAAAAAGGTCTGTATGGTCCAAAACCTCAAATGCAACCAATCAGAGATTTGTCAAAAAATGTGTTTTTGGTCCAAAGTAAAGTACCTTTACTTTTTAGAATATCGAAAATATTATAAAGAAAAGATGTTTAAAAACTTTTAAAAATTTAACATTGTTTATTTACATTAGTTTTAAATCAATGTGTAAACTTAAATTTTTTAACATTATCGTAAAGAAAATGTCAGAAAAATATTTTTTATGTAAATAAACAATGTGAAATATTTAAAAGTTATTTATAAACATTTTTCTCTATTTTTATTATGTCAAAAGTAAAGGTACGCTACTCGGAAGCAAGAAACACATTTGTGACAGACCTTGCAAACAACTGATACAATTTGTAATCTGATGATTGCATTTAACGTTTTGAAACATGCAGAACTTTTTATAAAGAATAACTTTTTTCCGTAAATTTAACATTAAAAAAGTTTTCCATGCAGGCGGCATATGAAACTTACCATAACCAAAACTTACGTAGACACACTGTTTACGTGCATTTTTTTACAGTTTTAATAGTTCTTAAAAACCTATTTTTAAGGTTTTTGATCCGGTCTGGCAAAATACGCCTTTAAACAAATTTACTTTTTATAGTTCTTTTCCTAACTTTGCACTTAGATATCTGTTTTTTTTTTCTAATTTACGTATATCTGTAATAGCAGATTGTCAGTTTTCTATCTCCCACCCAATCAATGCTTGGGTTTCTCCAAACGAAGTATCGTCACATTATTACTTCTTTACATTGAGGTTCATTCCCTTTCAACAGTAAATCACATCCATAGTGTGCTAAAGTAGATACAATTCTTTCTAATGTTCAATTTCCTAAGCCAGTTTTAAATTAATATTGGGCTGGGACACCAAAAATCTTGTCTGATCTAATACCACAAAAGAAAATTCATGTTGGTTTTTGCAGAAAAAGCCTACCAGTTCTCTTTGTCCACATATGTCCTACAGAATAAAGAATAATTTAATCTTGTTGGCATTACTTTTAAAAAATATATTGGTTTTCTGAAACTTTGTTTCCGATTTTAAATCTATACACTATGTATGTATCGTAAATCTTCTCATATACCATTTAACATTCTTGATTCCATCCGTACCAGAACCGGTCCCCCTATTATTGATCCCCATCTTACAAAAAATATTCTTTCACTTGCTCACCGATAAACTGAGGCCTGCGCGGATTTATAGGTATTTTCTCGGCTTCTGCCCTGAAGAACTATCGCATATAATTGCTCCCTTTGCAGCATTTGGCAAAATCCCGAACCTTTTACTTCGTATGCTGCTTTATTCCTAGAGTGTTATTAAGTCCTGTATCAAAAGACTACCTTTACTTCACTCACTTTAGATACTCACGGTACGTTGGTTCTTACGCCTACGTGGATTGTCAAAAAAAAAAACAAGAAAAAAAAACAGTTTTAAAATAAAGGAGGTTCTCATTTGTCCGGTATTTCTATTTTTGACCTTCTTTTTTCTTATATCAGCGTAACTTTTAACAAAATGGGACAGTCTTGAGATTTATTTTTTCATGGTGGGTACCTAATTTTTTTCGGATGGCTATTTTACAGAGTCAATTTAGTTCCTAAGATGAATCGTTTTCGAACTCAGTCCAAATAAGTCGTAATGACAATTATATCCAAAGCAGAGCCAAAGCGTCCTATTTTCGAGGAATATTGGTGCAATATAACAATTAAACACCTAAATTGTTTAAATTTTGACATTTTTTAAATATTGACTATCGTTGTTAAACGACTTATCATACATACTAAAAAATGTTAAATGTTTTTTTTGAAACATAAACTAAAAATACGTAGATTTTATTTACTAACTAATTATTTACTTAACTAAAAAAAAATCATAATTATTATTACCAAATTCAGGGTCAGTTAAACCTATCTGCAAAAAAGATGTGTTCTTCTCAGTATGGATTTTAAAAGAAATTATTTACGTTAAAATTCCGATTGATACTTTTTTTAACATGTATGCTACCTAATTTACAAAAATTTTATTTTAATTGTTTGTTGCCTGAAATAATTGATCCCAGACACATGGGTATGAAAATAAGAGATCCCAGTTACATAACAGATGTCCAGGATAAGGAATCTAAAAAATAATATATTTTTTAAATATATATATATATATATATATATATATATATATATATATATATATATATATATATATATTAAAAAAAATATATTATTTTTTAGATTCCAGAGCCATATTGGTTTTCTATAGCACATTTAATCCTAAACATGATTAGGTATCTAACTTTTTAAAAAGAGGATGCTATAAATTTTCTGCAAAGAAGTTATCGTTTTATCGCTGAAAGTCAATAAAATGTTATATTCTATATTTTAACATCAAATTTATTTTACGTATACATGTTTTCTTTAAGAAGTTAAAAAGTTATTTAAAAATTAAGGCTAAAAACGCCATTGTGTTAAAAAAGAAAACAAGGGCATAAACTTTATGTTTAAAATTTTATTATATAAGGTAAAAATTATTTTATTTGTTTCAGAAGTTGTTTTTTTTTAAGGAGAAATAAAAAATTCAAACTACTACTTTAATTTAGAACTGTTTTCACTTGGTGGATTTAACATTTAACAGTTTGTTTTAAAAAGATTAATTATGCTCTTAAGCAGTTTTTAAGTTCTTTTATTTACTCTGTATATCCTAACTTTTAATAAAACTAACCACTGCAAATATAGTTTTATACAACTTTTTTAAACAATTAAATTTTCCACAATTTTAAATTAAAAAGACTCCCATTTGTTGCAAATTGAATGTACCACTACCCACTCTTTTCTTATCATGGTAGAAATACGAATATCCTTCCCTTGGTATGGGTATTTATAAGCCATTTTCTTCCTATCATCTAGTTATTAGATATGGTATTTTTATGTATTGTTTTATTACAAATTTAGTGAAATCTTTTTTTTTTCTTGTATAATACTGAAAATACACAAAGTCAAATAAACAAACGATGTTACTTTTTTTAGTTACTACACCCCTACACCCACATGTATTCCTACTTCAACATTTTTAACCTTAATGTACCTTTTACTTTAAAATCAACTTTATTTAAAAAAGAACAGCATTATATTATTCCTTAAATTGAGAAAATAAGGCAAGAACCAAAAAAAATATATAATGTTTTTTGAAAAGTTGACAGTAAGTAATAAAATTAGAAATATTTTAATAAAAACTGGTACCTATTAAATTAAGACTTTAAATTTTCTAAAACTTTTTTGTTTCATCCAGTTAAATACAAAAAAATAGATAGGTAAGTTGCCTTGATATATTTCTAGGACTAAATAAACTGTAGGTATACATTTTTAATAGTTTAATGTGTATGAAGTATTGTAACAAAATAAAGAATCATTTTTGTCTGACTTTTTATAATAATAATAATAAGGATAATATATTCATCTAATCATATCCAGTAGTTTTTACATTTATATACGAAGTATAATAACTGAATTTTAGATAAATAATAAAAATTTCAAAAATACTTGTTTCCTTTTAACAGTTCTAAGTAATAAAATATATACAACTCTCGTAATGAGTGGCGCCAATCCTTCAAATTATTGTAGCACTAAACCTAAATGCCATAGTTTCAATATTAGAAAAATGTGCTTTTTTTGCAACACAAGTAAAAATAAGAAGAGGAAAAGTTTAATAAAAAATTTGTTTAAACCAGTAATTTAAATATTATTATGTACCTATACATAGTATAGTACCATTATATTAGTTTATATTTCGTAATGAAAGAAAATACAAATTTTATCCTTATAAATAATGTTTATGGTAATTTTTCTTTACATAGTACTGAATCTTTTTAGGTAGTGAAAAAGCTACTTTTCAAAAAATTAATAAAGCTGTCAGGAATAGAAATGACATTAATATGATATCTAAATTAAGTGGCTATCAAGATTTATTTGCATTTGATGCAAAATATCATAAATTATGCTACAAAAATAGGAAAATAGTTCCCAATACTGCCTCGAACCTATCCGAAAATAATTTGACAATATCTACCTCTTTAGCAAGTATTGGTAGTGATGTTCAGATAGATCTTTTACTTCCTAAAGAAATGTCCAAAATTCAAACTTTATTAAGAGCTGCTTCCATACTACGTGGTGCAATGGCTTTATGTCAACCCAAAATTAAATTTCTAACATGTACTGGTGTGAAAGAAGGCCTAAAATGTTGTAAGGAGTGTAAATCTCGTTCCTGCAATAACATTATTAAAGACTTTGAGGCAGAAATGCATGAAATTTACGAGGAATTCTAATAATAAAGCGCTAAATAACTATATACTTACATATTACATTTTTGGATCTGGTAAAGAAAATCACCCACGGAATTGGACGATTTTTAAATTTGCAATGTAAAATATACTTTAAATATTATTATTTAAGACAAAAATGCGAATAAAGTGGTTTTCACCAAGAAAATCGCAATTGAAATTATAAAAATTGCTCATTGACATTTTATTTTAACTATTTACAATTTGCATGTAATAAATACTTGCGTCGCTTCAAGACGTTTACAGTGTTGCCATACGGAAATATTACACAGCCCCACAAAAAAAAAATGTTTGGACTATTGGGTCAGACATATGTATTTCCATGTATTTTTCGAAGCTAAACCCGATTCCAAGCTTAGAGATGGCTCTTTACGTCTGGGTTTGGCCTCTATAGGGCCTGAAAGATGGATTCCGAGATGAGGTGCATTCTCAAGCCAAAGCCGGATTTGTGATCAAAAATTATATATTCCTGTTTAAAAAAAGGGAAAATTAGGGATTTTGAAACACGCGTGGTCAAAACAACACCGGATACAATGGTCGGAAGCAAAAATTATTCATAAGGAAACCCACTGGAGGAAAAGAAAATTTAAAGAAGCTGTAGTAATTGCAAACAACCAAAATGTATTTAGCAAACTTAGTTCGACATTCCAAATATCTGGCAGCCGTTGCGGAACCGTAAAAAATCGGTGAACAACGGATAGTAAATAAGTCGTAGCTTTCAAAAATAGTTTTTGGTTATCACTTGAATCGGGGGATGAATCGGCAGAACACATACTGTGTTCGTGCCCTGCACTGGCACGACTAAGATTCGCAATCCTCGGCAATGACACCTTGTTGCCGGAGGGAAAGATCTCTTTCCAAGAGGATCATTAGATTTATTAGGAGCCTGGACCTGGTGGGAGAAACATAAAAGGGTGTGAGCCACAATGGACCGATCGGTCGCGGTGGAAGGGTGTTATACCCACTCACTTTAAACCTACCTACCTACCTATCACTTGAAAACGGTTAAAGATACATCACTAATCAAAACGTTGTATAGCAATTAACAAATAAAGACAATGGGAGTCCAAGATATTAGTGTTATTGAAGCGTGAAGCCATAACATTGTCTAATACTTTCAAAGATACGATGTATAAATCTGTTACTACAAATCCTAAAGACTTTCACCGAAAAGCAATTTTTACAATTTGAGTTTTTTTTTGTTTGTTAGGTATGTCATTAGGCTCCTTTTTCTGCAAATAAATGTTTGTTTAATAAAGGCTTTTTAATTTCCTTTCAATATTGTTTCCTTCCCCGACCAAATCCTTAATATCTTTGAAAAAAACTTCCAAACATGGAAAAAAGCGCATATAATTTAGTTATTTAAGGAGACACCGAAAAATTATTTACTGAAATTATTAAAATATTTGTCAATAATTCAGTTATATTAGTTAAATAACACATATTTTATGAGAAACATTACTTAAAAACATAAATAAAATATATGAAAAATAACATAACATTATATTATTTATAAACTTGATATTCTAAACTTTTAAAGGGGTATTTTTTAGATTTTAAGCTACCTCTAAATTATGTTACCAAAAAGAATAATACATAAATCTACTATATTGTTATAAGTAGAACTTTTAAATATCAGTATATGATAATTACATTACTGCACTACTTCCGTAGTTTTGCAACACGGAATATAAAATCATTGGATTGCTAAAGAGATTTAAAAAATCTTTAACACCCTTTATGTCAAAAACAAAGGCCTTGCGGACTCATATGTATACGAATCTTTTTTATTAAAAATAATCAAAAGTCATCCTGTAAAATATTGAATATTTATTAAAGAACACCCATTACATATTTTTTACATTATAATATACATTTGGGTTAGTCACATAAAAAAAAATTATGAAATAATTTAAATTTAAAGTTTTAAGTAAATATCGGAAAATGTAGCGTAACAGAAGCGAAACAAATAAATTAGCCAATACTTTTTATTTAGAAAATGTCCAATTGATTGTGTCTTTTTACGCCATCCAAATATTTAACCAATAGGATAATAATTATTAATTACATTAGGTACATATTTACAAAAACAAATATTCATATACTCTTTATCCACCCGCCGCGCCGCGCCCTACTATGCAATCGAAAACAGCATCGCATCGATACATCGGATTTGGAAGAAGCGGGTTTTATTTTATGGAAGAAGCTAAATAAAATATAATATTTTTTAATGCGGCTATAGGAAAATTGTGGTAGTGGGAAAAAGCAAGTCTCCGCCTACCGTCTCCGCGTCCTTTCCCCCGACCTATGAAGGCGCCCTGTCGAGTGTGGCGTAAATAGTTTCTTAACATGGTTGCAAGCTCGAAAGCATATATTTCTAAGACGATTGCTGGTATGACATTCAGCCCAGATAATTAAATATTAAGAAAAAAAAAGGATACGCTTATACTTAAAAATGCTATCGGATATTTTATAAGGAACAGGTGCAACTGTTGCAAGAGAAAGATTAGCGGGAAGATCAAGGGTAAACTTGGCAGCAAATTGTTTGGCAAAAAGTTCGGATTTTCCTTTACAAGTAGAAATAATTTTATTTTCAAAGATTGGGGGTGAAAAAGAAAGAAAATGTTTTTGCCAAACGACCAGAAGGATATACTACCATTCTAGCAGAAGAGGACTTTAGCATTTAGATAGTTCCTTAAGGGAACTACCATCCCTAAAACTTAAATTTGTTTAGTTGTATATTAGAATAATATTTACACAGTAACTAAAAAAAAGTTTAGCTTTTAGCTTTTAGTCGTATGAAAATTAAATAGTTTACCAAGCATAATGACTTACTTAGTGGACAATTACCGCCTCGAAATGTGATGGCCTAGTTAAATTATTAACGAAGGTTAAAAGGTTTTTGGAAGACCCCATTAAGGTTTAAATATACATATACACAAGTATTTTGTTATATAAATTAGGACAGTTGCTAAAGAAAAATAATACCTTAAATATAGTTTAGTTTTCTACCTATCTTCAAATTAAAAATTAAATATTATAACTAAACCACTAATACATTTATTTGTTAGGGTTTTAACGAATGTTTGTTCATTTATTTGTAATAAGTGGTAATTGCATTTTTGGTAAACAATTAAAGTAAAAATCTGAACCTTTCGGGATGGGTGTAAACTTTTTACAAGACATGCTTGAGATTAAAGTATTTGTATACAAAATACATTTAAAATCTATTTTCTTTTGTATCATTACTTAGACACACTTCGGAGAAAAATGTCATGTCGCCAATAATATTATTTAATTTCTTACTCTTAGTCATAATAATATTAAAATTTTTCTAAACCTCAAATCCATTAATTTGTAAACCGTCTTTGGGTAATATTTAGTATATTTTTTTATATTAGACCGTGACAACATACTTCATGAAATTCTGTAGCTTATATGAAAGCAAGTGAGCCTAAAGAATATATTCTTGAGGTTAAAGTATACAGACACTAAAAACCATTTAAAATCCAATATTTGTTTTACCTTGGCCGGAAATTTCTAATTCATTTGGGCTCATTGGTGAATGTCATATAATATATTTGTTGGTGCTAGACCTTAATGACTTACTTGGTCGACAATCAAAGTAAAGGCTTTTAAGTAAGTTACTTAAACACTACGAAGTTAGAGCTTTGTTTAATTTTTATGAAAGGTATTAAGCTTTAAAAAGGCCTTTTTAAAGTTAAGGTATACATACAGAACAAAAATAAGTAAGATTTATTTATTTATTTTTTGGCAATAGACTGATCAGCCATTTAGCCAGTCACAAAGTGTTACTTAAAAAAAAGCCTTGTATTTTATTTATTTATATTATTTATCATACTAATAAAAGAGAAAAAATACAAGCTTAATCTATCACATATATGAAGGGACACACACTTTACGCCACTGGGGTCGATCAGGGCGACTTATTACTTTAAACTTAGCATCAATCATAAAAGTAATTTATAATTTTAAGTTTATTCTGTTTAAGAAAGAAATTAATGCATTGGTCACCTTTTTACCTGTGGGGTCAAAAGATTAAGGATGGTAAAAGGGCAAACATCTTTGATTAAAACATTATATAGGTTGTTGGTCTCGGCTATATATTTATTACAATAAAAAAAATATGATATAGATCACATTTAACATAGTATCGCATTGATCTGAAAGTAATATTTTGATTATATATAGATGAACAGGATGACAAGCATGTCCAAGTTTCATGCGTATAATTTTTGTTATAAACTTTCTAGGGACAGTTAGACTTTTATGGTAGTAATTATGTGGAATTTTAGTTGCACGCTGAGTATATCTTGTGGGTTCATTTTTGCAATATTCCTTCCATCTTATATTTTATTTATTGCAAATATTTGTTTTTGCATTATTATATCCGTTATTTAAGCTAAAAATGTCATTGCTTTGCTGTACCAATAATAATACTATCCTTTGCTATTAGGTTTACTATTAAATTATAATTTAGTCCTGTATGTGCTTTAACCCATATAAAATAGCCTTGTTTGATACGCAATGTTATTCTGCGCAGCAATTTTCTCATTTCCCATAATATTGGCTTGTCTTTATAGTTTCAGGGTTTAAAATGTTCTTTAAAGTTTTAAGCACGGACACAGAGACGGACATTATAACAAACTGATGATAACTAAAGTTATTATTTATATTAAATTTAAGTTCGATATTTAGTTTTGTGATATACACTTCACCATTTTCATTTTTTGAGGCGGAAATTTAACATTGATGTCTTAAAAGGAGCTATGGTACTCATAATTGGTGGGGTTAAAAGGTTCAACCATATTAAAAATGACATTAAAATTTTGAAAAGCCTCGCAGAGAGGAGGTAATTTTTTATGTAGCCAATATTTGTTAGTTAGATCATATATATATTTAATCTTGATAGATTAGAAATCAATTCGGTTTTTAAACAGGATTGTTTAAGTAAAAACTTAATTCCTAATGCCTCCCTGCGTAAACACAGAGTAGGTTCTAGACCTTCCACTAAGAGAGGATATCATAAACAAACTTAAAGACCTTTGCTGTGTATACGATCAAATTTTGTTAATAGATTTGTAAAAAAACTAAGGAAGTATGCACGTCACATTTTCACCAAGTTTTTGAAACAGATCGTAGGAAATTAATGCCTTTGTTACATTTAATTGCAAGTTAACTGACAAGTTAATCTATTTTTTTTTTTTTTTTTTAATATTTATATCTAAAGACTAGTTACATAAAAAAAATATAGTTTAGTTTTTTGCTTCTGGTCCTATTAAAATAAATTAAATTATTTATTTATTAAGGGTCTTTCGTACTAGGCAGTAATGACACACTTGGTCGACATTCAAAGTAAAACCTCGTAGCCTGTTACGTAAATACCACAGTTATAGATTAAAGCTTGGTTAAATAATTGGTGTGGGCTGAACCTGTTTAACGTGCATTTTACACGATCATTGTTACCTTGGGCTTTATAACAGGGGTAAGGGGTATAATTTGTTATTAAACATTGGTTAATTAAAAACCGTAGTGGTAATATATTTTATACCTGTTATTATATAAATAATTATGGCAAAAATGTTCATTTTTCTTCATAAAAATAGTTATTTATGGATTACTTTGGTCTATAAAAATTATACATATATTTTTAAATAAGTGGACAAATAATACTTGGGAAATAAAAACCATTATATATAAAACAATTATCTTGATCGGGGTGTTTGTTGCTAAATGTTGGACTACTACAATTTGTCTGTACACGCTATCAGTGGCGGCTCGTGGTCAATCTTTCAGGGAGGTCATTAGTTGTGGTTAGTTAGAATTTCAGATGCATATGGCTTAACTGATTTTTAGTTTAAAAAAAAAACATGACTAAAGGATTCAATTTTAGGCATTTTATTTCACACAGACGTTTACTCCAAAAAAAATCAAGAAAGAAAATTCAAAAATAAATTAATAAGAAACAAACAACTCGAAAAATGCTGAATTTTCCTCTTCGTGACTGTTGACCCAGACCATGCGATTACACTGCTTCGGAAAGCAGCTGAAATTGCCCAATCGTAAATTAGATCGGGAATACTCGAGTCGGCACCGTTTAACACAATACGGTCAATGCAGCCTGGCAGCATTGACCGTATTGTGTGACATAATAAAGGGAAATTTAAAAGATTAAAATATATATATATATATATATATATATATATATATATATATATATATATATATATATATATATATATATATATATATATATATATATATATATATATATATATATATATATATATATAATATATATATATATATATATATATATATATATATATATATATATATATATATATATATATATATATATATATATATATATATATATATATATATATATATATATATATATATATATATATATATATATATATATATATATATATATATAATATTAAATCTATATAAAGAATTAAAAGACTTTTTCAACGATGCATAACAACGGGTCGGCGAGTCACCGTTTCGAACTTATGAATAATTGCCTTCAGGAAAAGTATTTTTCTTTTTCCAACCACACTACACTCTGTATACTTTATATTATGAATTATTATAGGAGATTTAGTTAACTTATCTCAAACCAAGTTCATTGTATTGATCCATAATATTAAGTATACAGGATGTAGTGTGGTTGGAAAAAGAAAAATATTACTTTTCCTGATGACAATCATTCATAAGTTCGAAACGGTCACTCGCAGACACATGCTGTTATACATCGTTGAAAAGGTCTTTTAATTCATTATAGATTGTTATTATACAGGGTGTAAAAAGTATCATGCTCACGATTTAAATGGGCGATAGTAGAGCTCAAAACAAGTCAAAAAGTCTATATGACATATGTGTCTAAACTTGACAGATTTTTGTCTATACGATGTCAAAGTTATAACTTTAGAAGAAGAATTATTTCTAAAAATGTTAAGAATTGGAAACTTTCGTCTTAAACACTTATCAGTAGATTCATTTGGTAAAAAAATAAACTAAGTTTTAAATGTTACAATGTACAAATAAAAAAAAACATGAATAATTTTTCCCCCAGTTAAAAAGTTAAAAAACAATTGGCAACAAAGCATCCTGTTGTCTGACGTAAAGTCAGCTATACTATTGCTCACCGGCCGGCAGCGATAGTTTTGTTTGTTTTTAAACCGGGAAAATATGCCGATATGTTTTAAATTTACCACAAACGTAGTGCAAATGTACGAAAGATTTTTAAAAACGGAATGTGTGCAACCGAGAAATCTTATTCTTTAAGCAAAATAAAAAAGTGCTGTTTTAAAACATAATAATTGTAAATCGGGAAAATATGCCGATATGTTTTAAATTTACCACAAACGTAGTGCAAATGTACGAAAGATTTTTAAAAACGGAATGTGTGCAACCGAGAAATCTTATTCTTTCAGCAAAATAACAAAAGTGTTATTTTAAAACATAATAATTTGTGTTTTTAAAATGTATATTTAGCCTATTCTTTTGGTAAGTACAACTAATTTTTAATAACAAGTTAAAACCAAACAATAATTATTTGTCGTTTTTTACTTAAATTTAATTTCATATTAAATATCAAAATAAATTGCAAGAAGTAATTTTTATTATTTGTATGTAAATGAACATCTCCTTAAAAAAAGTAAATATGAAAACCATCGCAAAAAATCTTCGTCGGTCGACTCGCATTCGAGGAAACAGGCGCGGTGTTGCCAACTTTTTTAAACTTTGAAAGGTCATAATTCGAAAACGATTAACTTTTGACCCATAGGTTTTTGGCTTTTTCGACTTGTTTTGGGCTCCACTATCGTCCATTAAAATGATGAGCATCATACTTTTTACACCCTGTATAGAGGAGTTTGCTTTGAAAAAATTCAAGAAATTTTACGATTGACATGGCAACACTGATTTATTTTTAAAACTTAAAATATTTTGCCTGCAAACGTAGATAAAATAAGCTTTTGTATTTTTTTACGTAAACAAATTTAAAAAAAGGAATATTTACCGTCTTGTTATTAATTTAACAATAGGTCAAAAATTATAGAAAAACGTCAATGAATCCTAAACGTTGCGACACACACTTAAACTATTATATATCGTTGAACTCGTCTTTTGAAGCGCTATCAAAATATATTATAATATATATGGTATCCCATTTAAAATAAGGAAGTGAACGCCGGTGACCAACACAATGAACACCCTTTATATGTAAAAGCGAAATTAATTAAAAGCATAAATTATTCCAGGAAACTTTTGTCCAAATTTTTTTTCTTAAAAGTCTGCAGTTTCTGGGAAAATTTATATGACCCTAATAAAATGCCCCCCACCCTGTACAGTTCTGGTTAGTTCTCGGTTTTTAACAAAAAAAAATGAACGCTTCTTATGTAATTTTTCATAGCCGGATTAGCTAAAACGTTTTGCAAAAAAGAGTTTTAAATCATAAAAAAACACGACAAACTAAGAAAACTTCAAATATAACAGATTAGTACGAGTGTTTTGCTATGATGTTTTAAATTAATGTAATTCGTTGCGTGTGTTTGAACAAGATAAAACTTCCTGTAAACAAGAAGTCATATGTCAAATCCTTTATACTTGTTTACAGATTTTATTGCATGTCAGCCCACTCACCAATAATTTTAAGGTGCCCCGGTGTAACTTTGTATACGGTGCCAGTCACGCGACTTTGTCGTGAGTGTACAGCGAGTATTTCTCTAAATATGTTGGATTTAGTTTCCGCCAGCTAAGTCTTAATATTCATTTATTTCTCTTATCTTTTCGGGTAGAATGCAGTAATTTAATTTAAGTCGTCGTGTGCAGAATAAGCTGACATGTACTTATCTTGTAGGTTTATCGTAATGGGCTCGATTTTAAAGAATTAGGCTAGCTTTATCAATTTTTTTTATAGGACTTAAATATGTAAAACAATAAAAACAAATGTTTTGTGTGAATGTGGTTAAAATATACAAGGAAATCAATATTAATTATAAAACTTATAAACCATATTGAAAAAAAAACAAAGAAGCATATAATTTTATTTTTTAAAACTTTTTCAAGTTTTCTAGTATGACTTAGGGTAAACAAAAAATTGGACCCAAGAACGTAACATTCCATATTTCCGTTTTTTTTCCTTAAAACAAGATTTGCACCTAAATGTTTTTTCATTTTGTTTGTGAACACATTTAATGCTGTTATCGTACTGCTTGCTTTTTGGCCACCATAATACATTTTTTTTAATAAAATTTTGTTAATCTTTTTAAATCTTTATCAAAAAAAAAATAACTTAATAAAAACCAGGGGCTGGGTGAAAAACTCAACAAAAATTAAGAATACCCATTAAGATTTATAGTGTCTAAAATTTTGCTATAGTTTGGTTACCGTAGTAAAGGAATACCCTTAAGTTTTTGCGTATTGGGGTTAAAATATTTTGTGGCTGATACATCTTAGTGGTAAGAAAAGTTTTTCCTTTTTTAAATTTGCAAAGAACAACGTATTATTAAATTACAATATTTGAAAAGCTTTATTTGTACTTGTCTTAGCAAAATTTTCAGGAATTCCGTCTTTGCGGGTTGCCATAAATGGCATATAGCCGCTAAACTTATACACACCTGTGTAATAGTCCAGTACCTAATTGAAGACCTGAAAGTTCGTAACCAAAGCTGTAAATAAATTTGTACAGTTTTCATTTGTGGCGCAATTCTAAGGTCTTCGCGGATGATTTCGAGCGAGAAAAAGTTTATCACGATACCGATGTGGGAACCCGCTGAAAATGGCCCCCTTAGGTCCCAGAAATGAGTTTCCCGTGAATATCTGCCAAAATATGCAAATTAGAGAATTTTTGTTTTTACAAAAAATGAAGACCACCTTGAAATCGATAAAAATGGTTCCTACCTTTTTTTTCGCAACACCAATATTTTTCGCAAAAACGGCCGTTGAAAAATCCATAACATTCCACACTGGATAGATGTGGTTAGTTGTGAGTCCGCGGGTCACTGGTGTGATGAATTTCCCTGATTTTTAAAAAATTAATGGACTTTATTAAAAAGAGAAAAGTACATTTGGAAATTAGACAATCTAAGCTTTCAAATGATGTGCATTAAAAAGCATTTTAGTAGAGGATTGGTTTTTGATTCGCGTTTATTCAACAGATTTTATAGAACGCCGGAAACGCCTAAAAAATGCAGATGGGCAAAACAGTTTTTTATCAAAACGTAATGGGGGTGTAGGAAATTTTGTGGAATCATTGAACACTTGCTAAAATCTCATTATAAAAAAGAAATGTTAATAACAAACCATTTTTTCAAAAAATATCAATAAATTAATGAGATACTCTCAAAATATTGAGAAAAAAAATTACGGCTTTTTTTAATATTCTAGAAAAATCAGACTGAACCCAAACTCATATGCAATGATAGGTACGGGTTTTTCCATTCCGAAGAACTTTGGATGATTAAAAAATGTGCAATATTGCCCGAGTAATGGAACAATTCGTCCGCCCGCTTATAAGGGAATACATAAAGATAGCGGCATTCTAGCGGTAGAGCGGCAGCTGAAATGAGGAAACTTTTGGGTCCCGTTATCTGGAAAACTATCGATTTTTAGAAAAAAAAGTATAATGACCAATTTTGTACACTACAAGGGTATCTTTATTTTTTGTTACAACAAAAATTTTCCAATTCGCATATTTTGGCCGCTATCAGCGGGAAACCCATTTTTCGGGCCTTGAGGGGCCCTTTTCAGCCCTTTCCCACCTGTTAATATTGATAAACATTTTTTTGCTCGAAGGCATTCCCGAAGACCTAAGAATTGCGCCACAAGGAAAAACTGTACAGATCTATTTAGAGTTTTGTTTCTTTATTTATTGGACTGTAAGTATTTTAATTAATAATTTATCCATGCTATAATATTATACTGATGTAAAGCAAAACCCTCCTTGCTAACTTTAATACTTTATGTACGATTAGTCAAATTATAAATATATTTACGGTAGTGTCCTTAAAACTTTTTAGCAAATAAAATCTCGCCTCAACTGTTAATATGGATGGTACCCAGGGTCATAATTTTTTTTTTATTATTACTATTTAAAAAGATAGAGTTTGCTGGGTCTGGCAGCAGCGGATTATCCGCATTAAATTATAAACATATTGTGGTTATAGTTATTTAACAAAAAAGGGTTTTAAAAAGAGCGATCAACAGAGATGTGATATATGGTTTTCAATATATTTTTGCCTTTTTAAAACGAATCCGTGGTCAGAATTTGGCCATCAGATCACAATTCTTTCTTAAGCTTAAAAAAACAGGTCTAACCCAGCCAACACTGTTTGCAATGTACATTTTTCAAATTGGCATTGATTGTAAAGCAATGGCAATTGGTGGTAATATATTGCCAAAATCTTATAGGTACGCGTTAAGAACGCAAACCTTAATAAACTCTTGATTGCCAATAAATTTAACGTAAAGGCGTATTGCCGGCCAGAAGACAAAAATGGTGGCCTACCAATTCTGATTAAATAAAGTATACCGTTTTGTTACCGTCAACCCAATATTGGCTTTTTAAAGGCAACTATCACAGAAAATTTAAAATTTTCAAGAAATTTTATTAACATTGGCATTGGCTAATATAACAAATTTTGAATATTGTTAAATAAGTTATTATTCATACTTCATCTAGTATTTTCTAAATTTATCTTTAAAAATAGTATATAAACCCTTTTCGCAAAGACGCAGTGATCATTGCTCGAAATAGATTTGAACAATAATAGATCATTCGCCTATAAATATTAGATCCATACAAAATAAGTAGTTACGAATTCAATTCAGTGTTAATGTTAGTGTACTATCATCGGTGATTTAAATAAAGAAAGGTCTCAGTTGCATTTAACTCAATCACCAACAAAGTCACGACAACGTAACAAATTTACGAAAATTCCTCACAAATTTACGGTATTAACCGAGGTGATAATTGAGTTTTATCGATAAGTCATTTCTGTTAAACAGGAAGTTAAAGGCATATGTTATACTTAAAATCAGCACCAGAAGACCCAACAGATTATTCTTAAATTTAAAAGCGTTATGATCTGATTTTTTCCTTGTTACCCGGTATATAATCCACCAGTAAAAAATAAAATTATAGGTGTGGCTTTTTGGTTTTTGAGAAAAAATAAATTAATAGACTTAAATCATTGGTCAAGCCTTTATTTATTTAAGATTAAAAAGAATAAAAGTTTAAGTGCAGTGGATTGTTTACATTTAATTTAGATATTTTGTTATTTGCTTTTTTACTTACTTGTGTTAGATTTTTAAAAACCTTACATTTGGATTGCGAAATAAAATATAACCTTTAAAAAACTGGTAATATGTTTTTATTAATATACTGCTTTAAATTGCATCGATTTACT
This sequence comes from Listronotus oregonensis, assembly GCA_019359885.1. Classification (NCBI taxonomy): domain Eukaryota; kingdom Metazoa; phylum Arthropoda; class Insecta; order Coleoptera; family Curculionidae; genus Listronotus; species Listronotus oregonensis. The sequence continues at coordinate 110,874 of JAHBCN010000311.1, forward strand.
AATTTTCGAAAAAGAATGAAAAATTGATTTCAGTAATTAAGTGCTTTACACGTTTGTACACAAGTTTGTACAGATAAATATTGTTGTATTGTTTATTTGTATTGTTGTATTCTTTATTTGATAAAATGCTAGTTTATAATTATTTTCATCATAAGTAAATTACTTGCGTTATTGGATGAAATTTTATTCAACTATTACTTTGTGTTACTTTTGCTTCTTTTAAAATTATTTGCAAAAACATAATACAATACCAGCTATTTTGGTATCCCATAATTTAATAGCAATCCGCAAACCGCCCGTACCAACTTTTAAAAAGTGATAGGACATAAAATCTGTACAAAAATGGCAATTTCTCTATTTGCAATATACAAACCTATAAAAAACATTGTTTGTTCTTTTCCGTTAAAACTTAAAAAAATGATTATACCTTAATTTAATCGGATACTATTAATGAGTAGTTTGTAAAAAAATCCAAAAAACAATCAAAACTATTTTTTATTAAACCTAAAACCTCTATAATAAGTCCTTTTTGTAAACTTTATGACTTGGATCTTTCTAAAGATAAAAATTATTTTTTTAAAGATAAACATTTTTAATAATATGTCGTTTAAACAAGCAGTTTAAATATTTGCACTAATATTTTGGACGACTCAGTGTATTAACTGTAACTGTCCGATTTAAATTGTAGTTACTTATTTTTATTCCTGTTAACTAAGCTATATTACAAACAGTAAATATATATCTACCATTGCGCAGAAAGAAAAGAATGTAAAATTACCAGAAATGAAGATTTTTTTAAACCCCCATAAAGAAGTAAATTACAGTTTTGGTGATCGTGATAGATCGTATATACAAAGATAAATTAACATACGCCTAAAGTCTAATTTTAATTAAACATAAACTTTGTTTCTATGGCCCTCTTAGGTATAAACAATAAAATCGTACCTACCTATATTCCAACGGCGCGAGTAAAACATAATCTGATCAAGTTCCATATAGTGCAATTTAAGCTCGCCTTTGTAGCTCCCTAAAGGTAAGCAAATTTAACTACGTTTGATCGAATTTTCCATCGTAATGGCCAGGCATAGAGAGTAGTGCACATTCCTTTACTTAATCGACTACCTATGTTGTCGTTTCAATCCTAGATCCTCTCTAAATACAAGTAACATGTCATGTTTGTAGTTGCTAATGATAAGTTTATGGTAAATGAACCGGCAAACTCTGTTCCGTTGTTTGTTTTGACAAGTGAGATCGATACTAATTTGGTTATAAACTGATGCCATTTATCACTAATGTTCCTACCACTATTTACCAATGTCTTGATTTGTAATGTATCCAGCTGAATGCAACATGCACTTTACTTGCTTCCAATGTAAATTTACAAAATTGCTAATTTATTAGGCCTTGTTATGTCTATTCTATACGATACAGGGTGTTTTAGCTTAGGATCCCCGAAAGTATTACAGAATCAAGGTCAACTGAATAGGTCAGTTAAATTATGGTGAAGTTATATTAAAAGCCTACTCATATGACGAAAATATATTTAGACTTATTTTAATATTCTTGGAGATGTTCGCAAAAAAAAATTTGTACCTTTTGTTATTTTTATTTTAAAATATTATAGTTATTTATTATAAACTACGCTTTGTTATTGCTTTTGCCAATGGTTATTATAAAATTTAGTACTTCATAATTGCGTCCTTAAAATCTGTTTTAATTCTAAACATATTTATGTATCACCCTTGATAATTAAACAAAAAATAAAATAATTAGGTAAGTGGTTAGTAAGAGTAAAATACTTAGTAAGACAGAAATAGGAAAATCCCTCTATTACAATTAATCATTTGGTGTGATTTATTTTAGTTTAAAGAAACAAAGGGCTTTAAAAAATTTAACTGGAAATTCAGTTAAATATTTAATAAAAAAAAGGCTACCTTAAAAAAACAAAAATGGCAATACAGAAATATGATCTCTCTAGGTATGCGTAATGTTTTTTACAGCGTGCTAATTGTGTGCTCTAACCTATGATTTACACTTACGATAAAGTAAAGTTTAACATTTTCCACGAGTGAGTTTTAGGCACGAGCCGAAGGCAAGTGCCACAAATTAGCGATTGGGAAATGTGCTTTTCTCACATGTTGCACATTATTTTCTACGATCTTCTTTTATAGCGAATCAAAAAAATATATGAGTATTTTTTATAAATAATATAATGTCTGTATCGTATAAAATACAACATTCATAGAACTGACGTTTGCAATAAATATGGCGCTCACCGATGCATGATACATTCATTTTTGTTTAATCGTTGTTATGAGATGCCAACTGCCACAGACTGCTAGATAATGTCACAGTCGCGAATTTTGGCCTATTTCTACTATTTTATATAGCAATTGAGAGCAAATTACTTTTCCCATTACAGAGAAAAGTACTTTTTTCACTGTTTGTGGGTTTTCCTCGTTGCATGAGAAATATTTCATTTTAAAAGTTAGTAGCCACTGAGAAAAATGTTATTTTAAGTGCCAGTCGTAGAAAAGATAATATGTAGTTATTGCCTATGTAATAATTATGACGTCAAATATAATGGGTGGCGTTTTCTTGAAATTCATATCCATAGGAAAGATAATTGACCTTTATTATCGACTTAAATGTGTATATATTATTTTATCGAAAATATATTTTACGATAAAAAAATTTAAATAAAAGTAATTTTTTAACAAAAAAATAAATAAAAGTTTAAAATAAAAATTTTAACCAGAAATGTTTTACTGGTAATTTCCGGTCAGATAAGCATAAGCCACTTTACTAAGTTTAAGCCAGTAGGGATAACTACTGGTTCCGAGCTGTCTCAAAAGTTATGTCATTAATTCATGGTAGACCAACGAATTAACTAAATTTAACTTTTTTTTTTTAAATTTAATTTACCGTCGTTTTAGGGTTTTACCTAAAAATGATACTGCAAAAAATTATTAAATTAATGTAATTTTTGTTGTCTCTGGTGTAAAATTTAGTTTTGATAGTTACTCTTCGCATTTCTGTGCACTATGATAGGCATTTAAATATCGGGGAATTAATGAACAAAACAATAAAAATATAGCAAAGTATACTACTAACGTAAACTCCAGATTAATTAGTATAGAAAATGGTACTCTTCCGTAAAAAAGTAAGACCTAGTAACGCGTTTTTTTCAAAGATTAAAGAAATATATTAGTTTAAAGTGTTTGCATAAGAGTTAGCCGCATGAGTGATATTTTTTGTCTATATTTTAAAGGGTTGTTGGGAATGCTCTTTTTAAAGTCGTTTTAGGGTTTTACCTAAAAATAATACTGCAAAAAATTATTAAATTAATGTAATTTTTGTTGTCTCTGGTGTAAAATTTAGTTTTGATAGTTACTCTTCGCATTTCTGTGCACTATGATAGGCATTTAAATATCGGGGAATTAATGAACAAAACAATAAAAATATAGCAAAGTATACTACTAACGTAAACTCCAGATTAATTAGTATAGAAAATGGTACTCTTCCGTAAAAAGTAAGACCTAGTAACGCGTTTTTTTCAAATATTAAAGAAATATATTAGTTTAAAGTGTTTGCATAAGAGTTAGCCGCATGAGTGATATTTTTTGTCTATATTTTAAAGGGTTGTTGGGAATGCTCTTTTTAAAGTCGTTTTAGGGTTTTACCTAAAAATAATACTGCAAAAAATTATTAAATTAATGTAATTTTTGTTGTCTCTGGTGTAAAATTTAGTTTTGATAGTTACTCTTCGCATTTCTGTGCACTATGATGGGCATTTAAATATCGGGGAATTAATGAACAAAACAATAAAAATATAGCAAAGTATACTACTAACGTAAACTCCAGATTAACTAGTATAGAAAATGGTACTCTTCCGTAAAAAAGTAAGACCTAGTAACGCGTTTTTTTTTTTCAAAGATTAAAGAAATATATTAGTTTAAAGTGTTTGCATAAGAGTTAGCCGCATGAGTGATATTTTTGTCTATATTTTAAAGGGTTGTTGGGAATGCTCTTTTAAAGTCGTTTTAGGGTTTTACCTAAAATAATACTGCAAAAATTATTAAATTAATGTAATTTTTGTTGTCTCTGGTGTTAAATTTAGTTTTGATAGTTACTCTTCGCATTTGTGTGCACTATGATGGGCATTTAAATATCGGGGAATTAATGAACAAAACAATAAAAATATAGCAAAGTATACTACTAACGTAAACTCCAGATTAACTAGTATAGAAAATGGTACTCTTCCGTAAAAAAGTAAGACCTAGTAACGCGTTTTTTTTTTTCAAAGATTAAAGAAATATATTAGTTTAAAGTGTTTGCATAAGAGTTAGCCGCATGAGTGATATTTTTTGTCTATATTTTAAAGGGTTGTTGGGAATGCTCTTTTTAAAGTCGTTTTAGGGTTTTACCTAAAAATAATACTGCAAAAAATTATTAAATTAATGTAATTTTTGTTGTCTCTGGTGTAAAATTTAGTTTTGATAGTTACTCTTCGCATTTCTGTGCACTATGATAGGCATTTAAATATCGGGGAATTAATGAACAAAACAATAAAAATATAGCAAAGTATACTACTAACGTAAACTCCAGATTAATTAGTATAGAAAATGGTACTCTTCCGTAAAAAAGTAAGACCTAGTAACGCGTTTTTTTTTCAAAGATTAAAGAAATATATTAGTTTAAAGTGTTTGCATAAGAGTTAGCCGCATGAGTGATATTTTTTATCTATATTTTAAAGGGTTGTTGGGAATGCTCTTTTTAAAGTTTACATTTTTATTTTAAAAACTCTAATATACCTTAATAAAACAGACTTGCTATTTTTTTAACGTAAATATTTTGTATTTCTACACAACACATCCCTAGCCTCAGCAGCTTCAAAAAAACTTGGATTCCTTTTTCGAGCCGAAAAGTATTTCTCTCCTTCTAATTTGTATACTACGTATGTATCCTAGATTTAGAATATTGTTCTGACGTCTGCGGAATAGCGTCTCCTACAACACTTAGCATTCTTGACTCCATTCAAAGAAAAGCAATTTATCCTATTAATGATCCCTCATTTACAGAAAAGCTTTCTTCTCTTGCCCACCGACGAACTGTAGGGGATTTGTACCTCTTTTATAGGTATTTTCACGGCATCTGCTCCAAAAAGTTGGCCAGTATAATTCCTGCTTTGGTAGCTCCCAACAGACCAACACGTAGTGCCACTTTTATGTATCCTTTAACAGTTTAACTGAAGAGGTTCTGGGGGAGTTTAATTAAAGTTTATGAACTACGACTTTATATTTTGACCACAAAATGCAGGTCGGAATCAAGATTTTTTGTAATGAATTTTGGTTGGTTTTTATTTAAAAAAAAGTGCCTTTATTTACGACTATAACACAATCAATCGGAATAAATCTGGAGAATAAATCAAACAAGGTTTGTGCCATGTTTGACTTAAAATTGACTAAAAACTTGTTTGCAACACTGTCTTTATGTAAAAATAACAAAAACTACCAAAAATAAAAAAATACGTATAAATATAATCATAATATACCTATTTAATTTTATTTTAATCTAAGTAAAGGAATTTTCTTAAAAAAAATCAGGCAGTGTCTATTTTAAGAATATTTTTAAATGTTTATTTCAATGTTTATTTGTAATAAAATGTTTTTTTGGAATTTTGTAATCAAGTAATTGTTGAAATATTAATTAAAAAATATCTAAACACTGCCACTCGCTGTGTATAAGAAAACTAAATAAAACTTTCTGCTGTAACAGCAATTTGTTCTAACGAAGTACTTTACCGTAATCTTATTAGCAAATAACTAAATTGATTAAATCCGCCTTTGCCAAGAAGCACTAAGGGCTTGGACAAACAGTTACCCCGCCATCTTGATATTTTCGAGCGCGGCATTCAAGTGAATTACTAAAATTAGCACCGATCCTTCTTTGATAAGCTGAATATCAAAAACTTTTACTGAGGGTTAAAAGCAATATAATCTTTAGACATAATAATATTCTTTTTATTTAGAATAAAAAATAAACAGTAAATTAGCACTAAATTAAAATTAAATGTTAATTTGGATGTTTTTTAAATGTTACTGACTTATCGGGCATATTCTTAGAAGAAAAAAAGCAGATAAAAATTAACACACAAAAAAAGAAGTTAATAGCACTTTGTAATAAGTTAACTGGGGAAAAATAACAAAGTGATATGAAAGTTGGTATATTTTTAAACAAATAAAGTAATCTTGTATAATTTAAATACTATCGACTACCTACATACGATCAATATAGTAATAGTTAATATTAGCTGCTACGTGCAATACTGACCAAGAATACATAAAAAATATAGATCTGATCAGTTTTGATTTGTTAAATTTAACAAAAAGTGAAAGGGGTAAACACTTGACAACGTAGCACTTTTTTAAACATTTTATGGTAACGAGATAACAAAAAATAACTTTGGTTCGGAATTTTGCGTTTAAAATCCATTGAGCATAAAAAAGATATAAAAAATAATTACCTTGCACACACTATGAAAAAAAAATAGGTTCGGCACTTTAACAAAGTCATTTTATATATTTTCTTTAAAGAATGCAGTACGATAGATAGCTTAAGAGACCAGTACTGTAGATCATCTTTAACTTTGGGTTTTTAACAGGTTCTTTAATATAATTCATGCCTACTACATTTTATTGCAGAATGCAGAATGTTTTATGCGCTAACTGTCCTATTGTTTGTAGCTTGCGTTACTTAATCTTATCATTTTACCAAGCCACATAACCGATAAGGTCTCACACGCGTAAGAAAAGACTAATAAAAGTGAATGGGTAACAGACGGCAACGTGATCTACTGACCAAAGGGCGAAGCATACTCCTCTCAACTTACGGTGTCACTGACTTGCCGAGCTGAAATAATGTTACAAACATTTGGAAATGTATGCCCAATACTTGTACGGACTATTAACAATAGTGTAGTTAATTTCTTAACTAACTTTGTAGAGATACCTTTGACTAAGGGTAAATAAACCTAACAAGGAGTGCTCGATCCCATTTAACCCCATATAAAACCAATTTAAATGTCAATTCGGTATTTGTGACTTTAATCTGTTTGCCTTTTGTTTTGTTTACAAGTAATATAAAGTCTTAATTTTTTAAAATATTATACATTACAGTTCTAATAGTAGTATATATCCAAAATATTTTTAAAAGTTGAATATTTAACAAAAATTAATAAAATAAATCTGCCTTCTGGGCAAAATGGGCAAACGGTGACGTCCAAACATAACCTTATCTGCACAAATAGTAAAATGAGCATCTTGTTAAGTTTACTACCCTTGACCTGACTAGCTTGTTTTGATGAGACCATATAGATCGAAACCGGTCACAAGATGTCGTTAGGTGAAATTCTACAAAGTTAGTTAAGAAATTAACTACACTATTCTAATAAAAGTACTTTCTGTTTCGTGGATTATTTGGCGGAGATTACTTTATGCTCTGCCTGCCCACCACTCAGCACGTAGAGCAGGGAAAATGTAAACATTGGGCCCGGTTGTACAATGGACGTTCAACGAAGTTACGCTGATCATCGGTTCAACGGAAAAATCGTTGTAAAAAGCGGTTCGACGGTGAACTGTGGTTGATCTGAACTGAATTTGGTCGTTTAAGATGAGTTCAACTCCTTTTAGAAATTTTTAACCTCACTCTTCTGACAGATTACCTTATGTTTTAAATATTTTGTTGTTATATTTTTAAAGTTGATACCTATTCGTTTTTATAATTAAAAATTGATCTTGTATGAAAAGATATGACAGACGACAAGGATTTTGTAGAATAACTTATTAATGTTGCACACTCTCGAGCCCATAAATATACAGAAATAGACCAGATCATTTGAATATTTGCAATGACAAATAATTTAAGGCCAGATTTAGGTTAAAAAAACAAGCTGTGAGATTTAATATAGATGAAATTTTTAAACAAATTTCATCTGTTACAGATAAGTAAGATTTATATTGTTTAATTACATTTAATTTTAAGTTTAAAATGTTCTATTTATTTTTAGAAACCATGCACTAATTCCCTACTGAAATGGTATGCATTGCTTTTTACGATTTCTAGCCACTGGGAGTTTTTTACAGTTGTTTGAGATTTTGGAGGTATTGACAAGTCAACGGCAAGTTAAAAAATATCTATGGTTTAAGAATCAGTTGCTGAATTGGGGCAAAATTGATAAAAATGCTAAGAACTGAATCTGAAATTACCATTGTGAGGCGAGGATTTTTAGCATTGGAGCCATGGATGGCACGCATAATAAAATTCAATCTCTGGAGGGCAGATGCAGAAAATTACAGAAAACAAAAAAGGATTTATTTTTATACAATATGTAGCTATTTAGCATCTGGATTTATTTTGTCAGTAGTGATTGAAAAAATGTAAATTAAACAAAAAAAATACAATACAAATACATACTCATAATTATTATTGTTGTTTTTTTTTAATAAAATCAAAATCAAAATCCTTGATTAGGTTAAGTTGTGGCAATTTTTTCTTCTTTTCTTTGTGGGCTTTGAACTGATAGTTCAGGTAAACCCCTGCAGTGGTACAACACTCAAAATTCTGAACTGGGTTCAACAGTGAACTGCAGTTCAAGAAAACTCTGTTGAACCATTGTTTGTACAACCGGGCCTTATTCTTTTCTCTTACGAGGAATGTTCGCGCCACCCAGTTGCAAGACTGCCTCTAGTTGTGTTTGCTCGAAGGTTGCGATAGATAATCTAAGTAGCTTTCTCGTGACAAAATTTTTTTAGAGTTTGGTGTGGTCTAAAAGACAATGAAAAAGGGCAATTAATATGTGAAATCGTACAAAAAGTTCTTGAGCTACTTGCGGCAAATCGGACATATACCACATCGGGTCTGTAACGGTCTTTTTAGTACCACATGTTATAGCTTTAGACAGCATTAATTTATGAAAGAGGTTAATTGTTAGTGGTATACCTAGTTACTACTTAAAATTATTTAAATTCTTTTGCTTTAAAAAGCATAGATGAATAATAAAGAGCAGTAAGTAATAAAATGCTTGTAAATAAAAATAGTGTTACTAATATGTTGATATGTATTAAATTAAAACATTACTTTTTAGAAAAATAAAGCGAATATAAGCTATCTATTATGCTGTTTGTTTTTAAAGAAAATATATTAAATTACTTTGTTACATTGCCGAAGCAATTTTTTTTATATTCTGTGCAAGGTAATTATTTTTTATTTTTTTTAAAATATGTTTATTTGATTTTAAATGGAAAATCCCGGATTAAATTATTTTTTGACAAATAGTTAACATTTAGGTTATGCCAAGAGTGTTCATTTGTTAAATCTAACCCCTTGTACAGGCCTAAATTGTACCTCGGTTTATATAGGTTGGAAATCCAGATAATTATTGGAAAGATCTCTTAATACCAAAGTAATTGTAATCGCAACCTAAGAGCATGTGCACCTTCTGAACATACCTTAGATAAAAACTACCTTTTAAAATGGAATGGAGCGAAAATCCTGGATAGAGTCGTTTTAGATCACAGACGTCTCTTCACAGAAATCAAAATCAAGAAAGTAAAGAAACTGAAATATTTGAGGTAAATAATAATGTTTAAATATATCTGAAAAAACAATCAGGTAAATTATTAATCCTTTATTTGAACTTTTACGTGATTAAAAAACTTATTACACACTGTCGTACAAAGCAAAACTTTTAACGAGTGGTTACTAAAACTTCAAGTTTTCAATATGCACTTTTTAAAAGCAAACTATTTTTATCTTTAAAGTGATTTCGTTATTTTATGTGTAGATTTTATAGTTTCCCTCGTTTTTCCCACAAAACTACTGTTAAACTTGTGCCATCCAAACACTTTTATGAATTCATAAAACTCCGGCAGTTCTCGTTTATAACTTTTTTTAAATTAAAATAAAATTTTATGGAACAATCAATACGTACTTATAGTTCAGTATATACAACGAGTGCAAGTAAAAACATGAGCTTTGTTTAATTAAGGAAGTTCCAGTTTAAAATATGTACAGGGCGTCCCATTTTGGGTATCTCTTTTAGTTTTTAAAATTAAGGGCATTTTTAAAAATATTGCATTTTGGGGCTCCCCTCGTATCTCCGTTATCCTTCAACTTATCAAAAAGGTAAAATAACATTCTGGTAGATTTTTTTTTTCCTAGAATGCAGTGGTGTAGATAATTTTTGTTACATATTTACAATTTTTGAGTTATAAACCAAACTTATGTTTTTTTTTTTAATGGAACACCCTGTATATCTATAGATTATAAAATTTGTCTTTATTTTAACGTTTCAAAAATATATAATAGTACGCACTTTTTCTTAAAAACACACAAATAAATGACAATTTTCAAAAACGAAATGCATAATTTAATAGTAGGCCATGAATAACGATAATAAACAATTGAAAGTAACATATTACTGACGAAGAATTGAATACCTTGCAAGTAGGTATCTTCTTATAAATGCATTTTCAAAAATACCTATACAGTTTTTTTTATGCCAGTAAGTTTATATCAACCGTTTTGTATAACAAATAAAAAAATACATTAAAAAAAAGTTTAAAGGTGATGTTGAAAAGGACAAAAATTTTCTCTAATGCAAAACTGACACATCCCTGGAATTTTTTTAATAGCATTAAAAAGAACAATTGGTCTCCTTCGCAGGTTTTAAAAGGCTAAATGAATTGCCTCTCGAAGTTCTGCTATGCTGTCATATCGTGTTTTATATATTTTATTTTGTATATAGCTCCGTAAAAAAAATCTAAAATTGAGAGATCTGGAGACCGTGGAGGCCATCTAACAGGTCCGTTGGTACCTATCTTTGAGGAAAGGTATTATCAAGAAATGCGCTTAAGAGCCTATAGTTATGACTTGGGGCACCATCTTGTTGTAGGTAAACAGCATTCTATTGGGCTAATGGAATATTTTCTAATAGTTCTGGAATAACTTTCTCAAGGATTTCTAGGTACCTACTTGCTGTTAGACCTCCTTCAAAAATCCTATAAACTATTTGTCTGGTATTTCGACGATTAAAAACGCCCACACTTGAAAAAAAGCAATTATCTGACCAAATAACAAGTCTGCTAAATAAATCGTTACCATCAATTTGCTGCAAATACCACTAATAAAACAGTGTTCGGCACTCGGCATCGCCAGGATGCAAATGTTGCACTATATTAAATTTGTATGGATGATATTTGTATTTCTTTAAGATCTTCTGAGCGTCCGTTTTTGGCACACCAATTTCCTTCTCAATGTTTCTACTTGGGAACGAAGGTTTTGCTTCTATATATCCCAAAACATTTATCTCTTCCTTTTCCTGTTATCTTTGTTGTATGTATTAGGACGCTGGCGAACAAAGGATCCGTGCTCAACTAAATTTGCTTTTAAACTAGCAAATTTCTTAAGAAACGGTTTCCTTCTTTCTGGATATCAAATAAGCACAAACCTATAATGATAATGGAGATTTTCCTAGCCCTAGTACTTTACTTACCTTTGGAAATATAATTTCGAAGCTTCTTCAGAATTTTCATTACTCTGTATAAAACATACCGACATATCAAATTTTTCATAATTTTTATACGCTGCCATTATTTAAAGAAATTGATAAATATCAATTAAATAAAAATATCAAAAGAACGAAAATAAACTGGTTCTGGAAATTCAACCAAAAGTCGATCAAAAAACCGATAAAATAGACAGATATTTGAAATTTATTTTTGTTTCTTGTAATAGCCTGGCCTACTATTAAATTATGCATTAAGTTTTAAAAAAATTGTCAATTATTTTGCGTGTTTTTAAGAAAAAGTGCATACCATTATATATTTTTAAAAGGTTAAAAGTAAGACAAATTTCATAGTCTATAAATATACAGGGTGTCCCATTTAAAAAAACATACGTTTGGTTTATAGCTCAAAAACAGTAAATATCTAACAAAAATCATCTACTCCACTGCATTCTACGGAAAAAAAATTATCAGAGTTTTATTTTACCTTTTCGATAAGTTAAATGATAACGGAGATACGAGGGGGGTCCCAAAATGCAATATTTTTAAAAATGCCCTGTATTTAAAAATCTAAAAGGGCTATGAAAATTTCACTGTCTCGGAAACTGCAATCCGCTAACGTTAAAAATAACGGAGATACCCCGCAAAATACCCAAAATTGGACACTCTGTAAAATAATTCTATAGATTTAAGTTTTGTTTCTTATTAAAAAGCTTACTTAAAGTCATTAAAACTTAAAAGTAACATTAAACAATAAACTACCCAACCGCTGTGTTCACACATCGTCGTTGTGGTGGTGGTGGAACATGCGCTAGAGTTGCTGGTTATCTGCAACTCTTGTTGCCACCGTATGGAACGGGATCCGAAGCTTAGATGAATACAAGGCTTTAACTCAAGGTGTTAGCATACCGTGCTGATGAGTGAATGACATCATGTGCCTTAAACAGATGTCCCTAACGGTGCCTCTGAGATACAGGGCGACCTCTCAGAGCATCTAGCCTTACTACGGTAATGCGGGGCTCTGCCGTGGTGGACTATTACTTCCCTAGCTCCAAACAGAAAGCGGACAATCGCTTTCATAGAAAAAAAGTTACAAAGGTGCGCTGACCGAAACGGATAAATCCGTTTTGAGAGGTGCCACTCAAGCTCACAAGCAGACAAAGGTGTGCCGACCGAAACGGGTGAATCCGTTTCGTAAGGTGCCCCTGAAGTCACCGGCGCCTGTTTCACGGGAAGGGCTAATCCATTCCAAACAAAAAGGTGCTTAGGAAGGGTTCCCTAAATCCAAACAGAAGGCGGACAGAACCGCCTTTATAGGAAAAAGGGTTTCCTGGCTTTAAACAGAAAGCGGATAGGACCGTTTTCATAGGATAAGGCCGGAGATGCGGCCTCAGAAAGAACATCTGATTCCTGTAACAAGGACCTGGTAGCTACCCACGTCTCTAGACCGGAAGAGGAGGGCATGATGGATCTAATCGTCTGCTCGTCATACTCTCCAGGAGACAGGGACACCAGAACACCTCAGAACACATCGTGCTCGTGTCCGGTAGCGACACGAGGAAGAGGAGATGTAAGAACTCTCTTCGAATCTGGTATCGGATTCATTAGAAGTCCGATCCTATTGGGAGAAATATAAAAAGGTGTAAGCCACAATGGACCGAGCGGTCGCAGTGGAGGGCGTAAAAAGTCCACTCACTTTAAACCTACCTACATTAAACTATACTTAAAACCTTAATAAGGATTAACAGGTAAAAAAAGATCTTCATTAGTGTTTTACTTTCTACTTAGATTTTTTTTAACTGTTATGTGTAATAAATTGTTTTTTAAAATGAAAGAACTTTTACAGAATATAATAAACATTTTAGACCAGAACTGCAAAAAATAACCTTAAAGTTGCTTTTGTATATTAAAATCTTAGCTTTGTCCTGTTTAAAGATACATATTTGCTAAATTTCTTAAAACAAAATTTCTTTTCCATTATAACTTGTAAGGTATTTAAAATGTTTAGAATAAACAAGGATATGTTTAAATAGGCGCTTAAATATTTAATCCACTTTTTACAATTAACTAAAAGATAAAGAAAAATTGTCGTATAAATGTAAAATGCTGCACAAAGAAAACTAAATAAATATCTTCCCTACCAGTATTGCTTCCATTTTCTTAGTAAATAGGATTAATTGAGTGAAACATGTATTAAAGAAAATTTTCTTTGAATTTCCTCCCACGTTAAACGCTAGAGGTTATTTAAAACCCAGTGAAACGAATCATTTTTATAACCACGATAATCTTAAAGTTCCGGTCCTGCTACTCTTTAAAGTTCCCAAAATAACGTTAATTTTCTTGTGTATTAACAACTGACACATTACGCTGCATAATTCCCCTTTCGTCACGGTTATGTGGTGTATAATGTCGGTCTTAAAAGAGAGGAAAGACCCCTATGTATACTTGTTTCCAAGTCGGTTTCAAATTTCTTTGGTATGGGCACTCCTCTATCCGTTCTATTCAGAATTTATCTTTAGAATTTAATAGTGGTCTAAAGTAATGTAAGCTAAACTAGCTCCCCGTCGGTTTTGTTTATTCTCCTAAGGCATCCAACCAGATATTGTCTTAAGTTACATTGTCTTGTCTTTAGGTAAATTTATTATTCTTGTGCATTACGGTGTGTAATGCCTTAAATTTATTTTAGTTTGAGGTATCAATTTCATCTTTGATTGGTTAACAGTCGCCGGTCCAGGGTCATCCAACGAGAACAGTACATAGACATATTTGTAGTTTTTTTCATATTTACAAAAAAAATTAAATAAACATCTTGTCTATTTTTTCCTTAAAATTCTGAAACTGCCTAAGAAAATAATTTGAATTGAAACAGAAGAGATTCATATAGAAGTAATATTTTTTAATTAAAGATTCATATAGAAGTAAGATAATTTTAATTAAATAAAATTAATGACGTAAACAAAAACAACAAGAGAAAGGTGTTCTCATCAACCCATTAGCTAACTTATAATATAATAAAATAAAATAACTACTTATATTATTATGTTTATTTTATAGAACAACATAAATGTATAAAGTTTAAATAAAGCAATTATTAATTTCATATACAGAGTCAATTATTATTGGTTTTTCTAAAAATTAAAGAGAATATGCACCTAATAGAAACCCAAGAATACGTGGCGGCTCTTATTAAAGTGATGAAGACGCCAGAAATTATTGTTTTCCCAAATCAAAAGACCATTACAGCAATTTATTTTAACAACGGAATAAAACATTGAAAATTACCGTTTTGTTAATATTATACAGTAAAACTTGTCTATAACGAACCACCATAAAATTAAGAACAATTGGCCTTTATAGAAAGGTGGCCAGTATTGCCAGGTACAGGTGTTCAACCATTCGAGGCTACAAATTTTCCACTTTTAAATTGCTTGCGTCCTCAAGTGCTTTTTGTTTAATTAAGGGTCCAGATATTGGAACATTTTTACCTCTTGCTTTGCAGAACCAATTGTAGACGACTTGATCTACTGCCAATCCTCCCGACTTCTGGAATTTCCTCTTTTGTTCTAAATCTTCTTCGAACATTCGGTTTGGTTTAGCTGTATTCCTGATAATATCATTTATTTGGGATTTTCCAACACCAAACTTATCAGCCAATTTTTGCCAACCCAAAGCGTACTTTTAACTTTCCGCGATAACATCAATTTTTGTCTTCAGTGACAAACGATTTTGTTTTGGGGACATGATTAAACACTTTTCGATTTTCAAAA
Organism: Listronotus oregonensis; assembly: GCA_019359885.1. Classification (NCBI taxonomy): domain Eukaryota; kingdom Metazoa; phylum Arthropoda; class Insecta; order Coleoptera; family Curculionidae; genus Listronotus; species Listronotus oregonensis. The sequence continues at coordinate 126,207 of JAHBCN010000311.1, forward strand.
ACGATAACTTTATTCTTATCGATTTAGGACACAACTAAAAATATAATGTAGAGATAACACTCCTAATATTTTAAATGTCTTTGTAGTACTACCAGTTATAAAGTCGAACCTACTAAAAACTAGGCCTTTAAATTTACCAAAAAAAAGTTTACCATAACAGAAGCACCAAATACTCAATGTTTTTTTATATTCAAGGACTTATAAAAAAGAATACTCTAAATTATAAAAACTCTCATTATAAAAATGCTATTGAGTTTAGTTAATAATTTTCCAAATAACCATTCATCAAAAAGAACTTCATTGACTTTACGAGATAATTTAAAATTTAAATTTTAAAGGGTATCTTGTCCAAAAAAAAAAAAAAACTAGACGATATTAACAAAAAACAGGGCATTTTCCGTTCAATTTTTTTGGTCATATAAGTTGGTAAATAAATGTCGATGCTAGAACACAACAACACCTTTCAATAATAGCATCAAGCAAAACTACATCTATTAAAAGTGATATTTGTGAAAATTACACTTGTTCATAATATTATCTGTTAAACATGAAATTTGTTTTGTGTTCTTTAATCATGATTGGACGTATGTCCATGCGGTATACAACCTGTCAGACCTGAGATTTTATCTTCACCAAATGTGGAATAAAATTGTGTTTTATTTACTCACACAAAATAGTAAAATTTGTAGATTTATCAAAGCCAATTTTGTCGCAAAATTTGACTTAATTTGGATTTCGCCTTATCTTGTAAAGGTGAGACAAAAAATTGACCAACCACACATATAAATATTATAAAACGTTAGGAAAATAAAAACATATTTTACATTTTTGTGTTGAAATAAAGTGTGAAGAAAGTAAATATAATAAGCTTAATGCAGCAGCATTGATTTTGCCAAATACAAATAATGAGCAGCATTTAAAAAAAAGTTTGCAAGATTTTATCGATATATTAAGTGCTGTTTACGGTAATAATTATCTAAAGAAAACATCCATTTGTAAGTGGATTAAACGTTTTAAAGTTGGCCGAGAAGAAGCCAAGGATACTGCAAGGCCAGGACGACCTTCAACATCCTGTGTTGATGATACATTGATCGTATCTGATCTCTTGTCCTTTTCGGCGATCGATAACACGATCAATATTTTCATCAGCACATGGGGTTAAAGGTCGTCTTGGCCTTGCATCATCCTTGGCGTCCTCTCGGTTATCTTTAAAACGTTTAATCCACTTTAATGTTAATACTTTCTTTAAGGCCTTATCACCATACACATCACTCAATATTGGAAACTTCTTGCGAATATTTACCAAGATTGACCAAAAACTTAATGTTGAGTCATTGCTCAATGATTTTGTCAATTTCCACCTCGACGAACAGTAAAAAACGCACAGCAGAAACGAACACGGCTGGTAGAGTACACAAGGCTCGACATACAGATTACTTCTGTCGGCTCATGGTCTGTCAGATGCCGTATTGGATCAGTTTGCGTAATTTCTGGACACACCTCGTATAAGAAAAATTGCTCGCCCTTTACTAATAATAGGATTTTAAAGATTATTTTTATTTTTTTACTAAAAATTTATGGATGTGTGTTATTATTTTATACTTAAGACAATAAATATGTTTGCTTATCCCCAGTGTCTAAGACTTTAGGGACAAATGAAATACTAAGAAGAAAGAAAAACAAAACCCAAAAGCCACACAATTTCTAAAATCCTTTCTTTAGTAAATCCAATGTAATGTTCGCGATAAGAATAGCAAATGCGCACCGAACACATTATAACTTAGAAGCAGGTATAAAAATAAAACAAAAAATATATTCTTGGCATCTCAGAAGTATAAAATATAATCCCAAACTTTAGACGAGAACTGCAGAGGAAGCGGGACCGACTACGTCAACAAGGATTGTTTAGATTTATTTTAGGAGGTTCGTTATAAGCCCATGTAAGAAAAATGCGACAAAGCGAACGGGGAGTGCTGATAAATGATTTCGAAGACATATTATTTTTAATAACTTAGAAGGATTTTCGTATATTTCTTAATCTAGAGAAATAATTTATTTAGTCAGGAAATGAAGGGAAGAGCGCTAGGTTGTCGCCTTTTTGTTTTTGTTGCTTTTATTACTTATAACTGGCTTTATTATATAATTTTTGCTTAAGAAATAAACATTCCTTTAAAAGGTGCAAAAATTATTTAACAAATAAAAAAGGTTTTTTTTATTTTGCGTTAAAATCACAAACTTTCAAAAAACCTTTCTTTGTGATATTTTGCCGGAATCAAGTTATATAATAGTTTAATATCGGATTTATGGGTCTGCCATAGTGCTGTTTTTTACTAATATAATATTTAATGTGTTCTTAATTTTTTAGTTTCTTGTTTCAAATATATATTTTTATTGTTAAGTACTTTTAATACTAGAATTTTTGTTTTTCTTTCGATTAGTAGTAGTAGTAGTAGTAGTAGTAATAGTAGTAGTAGTAGTAGAAGAATTTTCTATAGAGTCGCTATGGAAAGATCCAATAATTTTTGCATTTATTTGCGGGTTTGTCATTTACTTTAAAACAATCCTTTTTTATTCTTAATTAAAGCGACCCACACAAAGAATGACTAAATGTCTTTTAATATCCCTTATTTTCGTTTTCTCTTTTTCTTATATTTTCACTTTTTGTTGTTTTTTTTTAAGTATATTTATTACTGATTTATTAAATTAGTCATATTAAAAATAAAATAAATCCAGACATTTAAAGACTCAATAAACATCTCCTATATAATTCTGTAGAGTTTACGAAATGGAAATAAAAAATTACTTTCTAAAATAATTGCTTAAAGTTTTACCGTTAAAATTTTAAAAGATATGTAACTTTTATCTGTTCTAGTGGTAAAGGTATAGAATGCTGGTATTCTATAAACAAATCATTTATTAAATAATTATTCTATGTGGCTAATATTCTTATATTTAACTGTTACAAAACGCAAGTATATATTTTAAAAAAGAAGTGAAAAGCCTTCTATTGCAACCTAACTTCAGAACAGATTGATATAAGATTTTTCCTTTTTAGTTTGTGTGTGATACTATAATGATAGTAATCTTACCTACATTTTTGTAAATCTAAAATCTTTAACATTTTTCCGAAAATGGTTGCGCCAATGCATCATGTAAAACTTTTTATTTATTTTGAGGACATTACAACACAAAATCAAATGTTTGTTTATGATTTTGTTCTTAAAAATGAAAATAAAAGTTTCAGGGCGCCTAACTTTACGGCTATAGAAATAGAACATTTATTGTCAATAATAATGAAATATAAACACATAATTAAAAACAAAAAAAAACTTTGATATTTATGAAAAATGTTTCTAATTTACAACCAAGTATTCAAAATTTAAAGCCTAACACAAACTTATTATGTGCAAAAGCAAGCTGATCTTCAACTTGCTCAGGTAAGCTGCGCACTGTTGGCTTTGTTAATCTGAACCTTTGAAAAAACCTAAAATTATTTTTTCTAAAAATAGTAGAGCAATGTCCAAAAAAATAAAAAAAAGTAAAAATGAACCTGAGAAATGCCATAAGTAAGTAAATAAAATTTACCGTTCGTAAATTCTTCTTGAAATTCTATTCACTATCGCATTTTTTTTAAACTATAAACGAAAAATAGATAAACAAAATATTTGTCAAATGTCAAGTTTCAAATTACCTAAGGGATCATCTGGTGTGAAGAACACTTGAAACTTAAGGGACAGTTATTGCCTAAGAACAACTTAAGTGACGTAAGACGTCTTGGTGCAATCGGCCATTAGCGATAAAATTAGGTTAGGAAACTCTACATGAATAAAAAATTTATATAACGAAACCGACGCACCTAGCGCACTACCGTGTGCCTTAATATACTGTACATCCGGATGTTTGCATGCACATGCCATCACATCTAGGCAGAGGTAGTTGCCAGTAATCCCATTGCTAAAGACTATTATTTTCCTTTCTTTCCCTACAAGTCTCTCCTTATTTTCTTAAAAAACCATTTGTGGAAATATTAATTTTAAACAAAGTGTCAAAAGTCTGGCGTAAGACTGTGTAATTCTAGTTCATTAAATTTGTTATAAATGCATAAAAAATATAATTGGTACCAGGATGTAATAACGAAAGAATTTACTTTAGAGAACACTTCTTGGTATCTTTAATATTTTAGTTAATTAATATAATACAATATATTTTAATAACTATTACTGGCATGCTCAGATAAGCAAATTTCAAATATATAAAAACAAATATCCATAACTACATTACTGATTAAGTCCACCCACCACTAAAAAAAGAGAACGCGTTCAGATAGTTTATGGCGAGAAATAATTTTTATTATGTCGTTAGCAATATCGCGATTTAGGATACCTATATATATTTTCAATGCTTTTTAAAACGTGTTTAAAAATAATAGAAATAATAAAAAGTAGGATTTTTTTCTCTAGAGTGTCTAGTCTGTGGAACCTACTGCCCGCAGATGATTTCCTTTTTCTCCAAATATTTAAGCACCATAACACATACATTTTCTCTTACCACACATAAGACACCCACGGTACATTAGTTCTAAGTTTCTCTGCCCAGGATAACAAATAAAAACAAAAAAAAACTGGATAAGAACCAGTGACCAATCTGGTCAGCAGTATCCTGCATAATTTTTTCATGTGTGTCATTAAAAAAAAGTTATGTCATTTCACGCAAAAAATAATATTAGGTAAAATTTGGTGTTAAAACATTTTTTTTTAAGTTTTTTTGTTGTTATCGTAGAAAGCGCTCTATTAAACATTTCCTGGAAATTTAGGTTAGCTGAGTTTTTACAAATATACATCAGATTACCCATTTATTAAATTAAATTATCCCCAGAGAGTAAATTCGAAAACATAATCAACTTTTTGCTGTAGCCTTATTAATTTTAAGTTTATATTTCGTAGCAGGGCCAAGAAAGACATATTTTTTATACGTAGGAAAGTCTAATTTAAACCAATAACAACACCATTTAGTATTTTTGTTTTTGTTATTTTTAGCAATTACTATCGGTGTCCGTACAAAAAATAGTTTCATATAAAATTAATTTAATTTTTACATAGATATTACCAAAATAAATTAATAACTAAAAATAAAACTTTTTTTTTTATTTGTGGATTTAAAACTGTTATAGATGCTCTATTGTAGTAATATTAAGAACATATTTACTTACGGTACATGTTGCTTTAGAATATAAAGGTGTTGAATAATATAATGGGCTTACCTAAAAAAAGGAAAAAAATTATTTATATACCATATAATATCAAATTATAGTTAAAAATACAAAGCTTAAATAAATAAAAGATTAAATACGTAAATTTTGGGATACACTGACAGGCTGATGTGTTGTCTTGCCTTATTTAATTTCCTCGCACCCACAGCCGCTGGCAGAGTTTCTTAAGTCCGACTTACTGATGATATCTATTGTATGCTTAATTACCTTTTTTCTCTTAAGTTTAATTGTGTCATCTTACATCCAAAATGTCTCTAATTCGAGAATGAGTTATCGACTTTCTTCTAAAAACTGAACCATAATCCTATATCAATATTATTTATTTTGGCTTTAGCCACAGGTTTATAGGTTAAACATTGCAAGCATTGCCGATTTCGTACTTTTATTATTCATAATCCTTTACGTTTAATTATTATAAATTGTTATGCCAATTCTCGGACAACAATATTTTTTTTTTGTATCGGCAAAGAAAGATACTTATTTTTTAGCACTTGTTCGTTTTTGTAATATCCAAATATTTAGAAGATATAATATTTAATAAACTTTTACCCACACAATAAGCCAGTGGCTTAAAACAATATTAAAAAAAAAGATAAAATATACTCGGCTTACATGCCCGTATGCATATGGTATGAAAGAATTTTATTATAATTTGGCTGGCAAAGCAATAAACAGAAAAATTAAAAATATTTGCAATGATTTATAAAACATTTTTTGCCTTTATTTTAACCACTTTTGACCTATTCAATGCATAGTTACATTCGCTAACAAGCTTCCCCCCCTATTCTCTAAACACTCCTTGCAGCAACTTAAAGCAAAAAATAGAAATACTAAACCGATCTAAAAAGTTTACCTGGACTATTGTAACACCAAGCGAAAGGAGTTGCTACAATACTATTTAATTTGACAAGGCCTTGTATAATAACAATTAAACTTAAATAGGTTGGTTTAATATTTGAAGTTATAAGACTTCATTAGCTCGTATGTTCATGAATTTAATGATTGTAATTTATAATCTGTGATGATACGACACATAATTTTATCGATCCATGTAATCAAATCTTGTTGATTAATAGCAATATTCCCAAACCGTTAAGCCGTATTCTTAATATAAAGCCTAATTAAAGCAACACCTTATTCTGTTATTCTACACGTAGGAATTTCATAAATTGGCTTGCTAGTTGGGCTTTAGAAAAATATATATATATATATATATATATATATATATATATATATATATATATATATATATATATATATAATATATATATATATATATATATATATATATATATAAAATATATATATAATATATAAAAAAATTATATATATATATATATATATATATATATATATATATATATATATATATATATATATATATATATATATACTACAAAACACAAAAAGGATATATATAAGTTTTATTTTTAAAGTAAATTTTTGTTAAAAAAACATAAAACTTATACTGCATCTCCAGTAAATTTAATTTTATTTATTAAAAAATTAGATACCACACTTAAAACAGAAACAATATTTGTAGTTTTTAGGGTCAAATCCCTAGGGACTTCAAACCAATTTAATTTCATTTTTAATTTTCTCAAAACATATTCTAGAACATAATATGTCTTTTTGGCCTAATGCTTTAACGTTCTTGTCAGTTTAACACTGAACCAAGAATTTTTTTTGGAAATAGGTATAATAATGTTTTTTGTAATTAACCTCAGAGAAAAGTGTAAAAACGTTTTTAAATATCTGCAACAGTTATAAAGCCAAAGAAAATCATGTCTGGGAATGAAAAATTATGTTTTTGATTTGGGGTAATATTGCAACCTATTTTCAAAACAAAGAAAAGCGATAAATTAAAGACTAATAGTTAAATATCCAGAAAAGCGTCTAAAACCTTCAAAGTTTTTTTGGTTTGTTTTCCATTTAAAACTTTTTTTTTTTTTTTTTTTTTTTTTTTTTTTTTTTTTTTTTTTTTTTTTTTTTTTTTTTTTTTTTTTTTTTTTTTTTTTTTTTTTTTTTTTTTTCACCAAAGGCATTTTCATGATTTTTTTTTTTTTGTTATTGCAAAGCCACAGAAAATTTTAAAGGCCAAAATATTTTTTCCCCCTTTTTTTGATCTCCAAAAAAAACCCTTAAAAAAAAATTTTAAGATTGAATTTTGTGGGCCCGTGACGTCACGGGGGCCCAAATTTTCTATTGGGGAATTTCTGCTTTGTTGTCGCTTTTTTTTATTCGATACGCCTGTCATCAAAATCGATATGCGAACATCTACAAAGTTGGCGTTTTCTAAACAAAACCTTTTGGATCCATGTTGAATTTGACTGGTTAGGGGTGGGGGGCTATTTAAATTACAATGATAATTAAACCTTAAATAGAAAAGTAAGGGGGGTTTTATTTTTCCCCCTTATTTAGCAGGGGTTTTCTTAATTGTGTTTCATTTTTTTAATTTTTTTACATAACATTTCAATATCAATTGAGGGGAAAATTCCCCTTCCCCTTTCATATTTTTTCCCCACGTTTTTTTTTTATGCCTCCTTGAATAATTTGGCGGTTCTACGCGCATCGATTTCAGCCCCATATAGGAAAATTATTTCTATTCTCTCTGCTAGAGTTTTTCACCATTTTAAAAAAAAAGATTTTAATTTTAAACTAACGATGTCAAAAATGACAATCCTAACAGTAATATTTAACTGGTTCCCCAAAAGTCTTAAAAAAATTTTGCTATTTATAAATAATTTTGGGGGGTAACACAAAAAATTTTAAAATTGGAATGAATGCACACTAAAATAGTTGCGGGGGGAAATTTTAAAAAAAAACTTGTCTCGCCAATAACGGCGCCAAAATTTTGGGGGATTTGATAAAATAAATTATTTGAACACGATAAACTAATTAACACACATTTTTACTTTAAGTCGTTTTAGTCCATCGATTTAAAGTGTCTTAATTGTTGGATGAAATTTCATGCCGCTTCAATGATGTGTCACATATGGGGGTTGCCATTTGACATATCAAAGTGAGGTTAACTAGAGGTTAGGAGGCGACCGATAAAATTTTATCAAATACGAAATTAGACTTCCCCCTGTATATCTAAACGAGTGTTTCTTTGTTTTTTTGGTGAGTGTTTTTTTTTTAAAGATATTTAGGGTGGTTCGTTTTGAAATGAAAGCACTTAGGAAATATATAAGGATTTTTTAATATATTTTAAAGTAAATTATTGTTATTATAAAAACATACTTATTATTAGTCTTTATAACTCGCATCTCCTATGATAAATTTAATTTTATTCATCCATTAAAGTAAATTAGATACCTACTACTTAAGAAACAGAACCACAATATTTGTAGTTTTTAAGGCTCCAGCTCCCTTAGGACTATCAAACCAATTTAATTTTCATTTTTAAGCTTTTCTTTTTTTCTTTAAAAACATAATTTCTTGTAAAACATAATATGTGTTGCTTTTTGGCCTGAATATGCTTTAAAGCTGTTCTTAGTCAGTTTAACACTGAACCAAGAAATGTTAATTTTTTTGGAAATCAGGTATAATAATGTTTTGTTGTAATGGCTTAACCTTAGGGCAGCAGTGACAATAAGTGTTAAAAAAACGATTTTTTAAATAAACCTCTCAACAGTAATATAAAGAAGCCAAAAAAAATTCTAATGTCATGGTGCATGTTAAAAAAAATTATGTGTTTTGGATTTGGGTGTAATATTGCTAACCCTAATTTTCTTAAAACAAAGGAAAAGCGATAAATTTAAAGTACAATAGTTAAATATAGCACAGAAAAAGCTCTAGAATAGGAGGGCATATTTTTTAATGTGTTGCTAAAAGGGTATGTTAGTGTGACTTTACCACATAAATCGATTTAAATAAAAAAAACTGGCATTATCTAGAAATTTACGAACCTAAACTATATATAAAATAGTTTACTAGTTTAAGCTTAAGCTCACGAAACCCTTAATTTGTCAAAAAAACGAGGGACAAACAAGTTAAAACAGAGGAACAATAAGTCTTAAGATATGAGCCTAAAAAATTGGAAATTTAGTTCCTAATTTGCTAGTTTTCATATTAGTTAGTGCCAGTAGCAGTAGCGTAAGAACTGCTCTAAAAGTTTATTTACGAAAAGAATACAGTATAATGAGGTTGACTTTTTTGTTCAAATTGAAAAAAATATTATCCCTTTCTGATATTAGATATTACCCTAGTGAGACAAAAAAGATTAAAGTTATTGTAATTTTTGACTTGAGCAGCTGTATATATAAAAAATATTAAAATTTGGAGATTTGAAGGAGGAAAAACCTCTGCGGTCTCAAGGTTTAACAGTCTCGAGTTGGACTATATAAAGATATGCGTAAGAGTGGCAAGCAAAAACGCAATGCTTTGTTAGGAGCTTTTATGCATTATATTTATGAAAACAATAAATTAAATCGCCATTTAAAAGAAATTTAATATAAGTATCTGCTTTTTAATTTTTGCTAATAATGGTGGTACTTGAAGTAACTATAGGTAAAAAAATATTAAATAAATACTTATTAGCTTAAACTGTCAGGTGGGTCCGTACATATATGAGATATTGCAAAGTGTCTAAGCTAACATACGGGCTTTAAAATTATTAAACTACTAATATTGGTTTTAGCCATACATGTTTACGTGTTTAACACCCAACCGAATAAAATTAATAACAATACCTTGTTACTGACTTTATTATAAATATGATATTTATTTTAATTAATTAAAAATGCAAACATTTTAAATTAATTAAACTAAATATCATTTAATTAACTGTAATATTAATATATTTCATTTTATCGTAATTTCTATTGAGAGCCACACTCAAATTTGCAAGGCGGTTGGCATGCTGGTATTGACCTTTTATCTGTATTGTGGTAAATATTATTACGTGATTTGCTGGCTTAGGATTTAAGTCAAATACCAAATGTCTGAGGTTATCCTAGATTTGCTACACAAAATATTTAGGAATTTAATAAGTGGCAGAAATTGTTCGTGAATATGAAATATTTTAACAATCCGACGGGTTTCTATAACCAACGGTTCACTTTACCGAAAACGAAATGTTACTTTATCAAGTGTTTTTTAAATGAAAAGGTCGCTATGTGTCTGTTGTGATAATGATGGTTTAATGAATGAGCTTAATATGGAACATGATCCTAGCGAGTGGCGAGAAGCAGTCCTGCTTCATAATGAAAACAAAAAACCATCTATTTCTGTAAGTAATATAATCGAAGACCCTGTACACTATTTCTGAATAACAGACCTAATATTTTGGCAGCGACACACGTTTTTATGTTATACTGGATATGGATGGATAAGGCTAAGTTCGACAAGGAGATGTTTTGCCTATGCCGCGAATTGCTGCTCAAAGGGTTTTATGATTTTGGAGCTTTATTTGGAACAAACAGAGTATATGTCGTTTCCAAACTTAATTATCATTATGTAAATTGCCCTCGTAGCACAAGGGTCAATGATAGCACATGCTAAACATGTCTGAGAAATGGTTTGGGGCTATTGTCGCGTGTGGCATGATTGCATGAACGACTGATTTTCAAGCGTCGGCATGGTGGGCCTGTATAAATTGGGTCAGAGTTTGTAAAGGGTATACTAAGTAAATATTAAGTTCTTGGTATCTATATATAGTAGGTTATTTTATACTTATGCCTAACATGCAAAATGAACCCATACAAGAGGCGACCAAAACATGTTCTTCCAGCTTACAATAACTGTTTTTAAATTAAAGGATTATTTTAAAAGTGACATTTAGTAGCGGAGGTTACTGTTATTTTTTTTTATGCGTTCGAGCTTTTATAGTTTTTAAATCTGGATCTGACTTTTTACAATTAATACTTAAAAATGAAATAACAAACGTAATTAATGAAAATAAAATGAAATAATATTATAAAAACTTAAAACCTTTAAGTTACTTACTTATACTAAGTTCGCTTTGACGCTTAGTGGAGCAGGCAGATAAAGTGTCGAGCAGTGACGTCATAACAGGGCACTAGGATAATTCGAACGCGACCGGGAAAAGAGAATATAGTCGAGGAAACGTAGAAAAAAAATAGCCTTTACGAGTGTTTTTTAGGCAGTAGATAGACGAATGTGGCTTCGCATTCGATTCATATGAACGTCTGACCTTGTAACAAATTTAATTAATGGGAAATAAAGATGCATTTGAGCATTAGAAAATGAATTTCCAAAATGCATTTTAAAGTTTGCAATTATAAAAAATTTATAACTAGGTAAATAATAATGGAAATAGGCCAAATTTCGGGGGTTTCGAGGTTGCTAAACACGAATATAAAATTATTAAACACATACTTGTACCATGAGAATAGGGTGAATTCGTTTGTGGTGTTTTACAATTTTTCAATATCATAATTTTGTTATGGGGTTTTAGTCTAAGATCACTGAATATGACATTGCGGACCTAAAACTACTAAGAATGGTGTAAACGTTGTCTTCTTGTGCACAAAAATCCTTCTGATATCAGACAATTTCTTTACTCAAGAGGTTTTTTTGTTGCTTAACACGTAATGACAAGGACCTGCGGAGACCTGAGGAAATAAACGCTGACTTTTTATTTAAAGGACAACCTACCAATATCTCCAATTTCTTTACTCGGGTTTTTTGTGGTCGCTGAAAAGGATATGTTATTGGAACCTCAAAAAGCCCAAGAAACAAAATTGGGTGATGTTAGAAGAAATGCAAAACTCCAGAAGTGACGTTACCCATTCCTAGCGTGCATAGGTACCGTAGACCCTATATATGTGTGATTCGTGTTCACGCCAAAAAATCCCCAAGTAAAGAAATTGGGCTGATATTAGGAGGATTTGTCGAAAACTGAGGACGACGTTTATCATCCTTAGGGCACCAGTATTCTGTAGACCCTTGTTAATGTCATATTTGTATTCAAGACTTTAATAACCACCAAGTAACAAAATTGGGTTAATATAGAAGGAATTGTTATAAAACCCGATGAGACGATTAAACCATCCTTAGCGACCAGGTAGTCCGAAGGCCCTTGCCAATATTATATTCGTGTACAAACTGAAAACCCTCGAAGAAAAAATTTATCATTTTTTCATTATTTACCCAGTTTAAAGTTTTTATTATTGCAATCTTTTAAATGCAATTCGAAAAATAATTTTTCATTGTACAAAGCAGTTTTTCATTTCCCATTAATTAAATTTGTTCACAAAATTTGTAGACGTTCATACAAATCGAATGCACTAACCACAACTAACGTTTTGTTGTTCTAACATGGTTGTTATCGGTTATTTACTTGTGTGTTTATACTTGGGTTTTAAGCAACAGGATTTTAAAATTTAGGCAGCACAAAACATAACTAGAAAGAAAACCTATAGAATAAAAATTATAATAGCCCAAACACCCTTTTGCAAATCTGTCACAAGTGTCAATTCGCGGTTACCCGGCAATACGGATTTTCAACACCGAGAAAATCCAGTGCGCACGGGGTATCCGACCGATGACAACTCGAACGCGACAGAGCACTCCCCGACCTTCAAATAAAACGCAACCTTATCCTTGGGAAAAAGTTAAAATATGATTATTTGACGAAGGTTATTTCATAAATAATAAATATTTTAAAGCTGTAAGAAGCAAGAATCCAACAAGAAATCAATATAATTTAATATTGAAAAATAAATAGCATAGCTTCTGCTACTTAAATAATTGATGTTTAAGAAAAATACTATAAGACGGAAAAAGGTAATATTTGGTTATATTCGTTAGTTTAACGACCATAAAAGGGGGCGAATTGTGAGTTTTTGTAACGCACTTGTGTCACTTGTAGAAATTGGAGAAGAACAAACTGATTTTTACATACCTTTTCGATATATTATTCGACGTAGATTCAAAAACACCGACGATATAAAGCTAGAAGCAAAACTGTTTTAATTTAAATATATATATCTTAACAAATACTGCGTTACTTTATAATAGTACATATTGCCGAAGTCAAATATAACAAATTATTTTGTTTTGTTTTCCTGTATTTTTACAGAAAAGTTGTAAATGCACTTTCGTAAAATCAAAACATTTTTAAATTTTAGTTTTTTCTTTATTTGTAACGTCAATATATCAGTGTTAAAACATTTATACAAGTTTAACTTCCCACTATTTAAATGCAAATATGTATCGAGCAACAGAATAACATGTTATCGTGTTATTAATGATTTAAATAAGGAAATGCAATTTATCTTGTTCCGTTACATTTTCATTAGCATGCTATTATCTTATTTAATTTTTTTCAAAATTCATTTCGAAAATATTATAAACGATTTTTATGTCTGTCTAAATACAATTAAAGAAACTGTTTTTTTTCACTTTTAAAATAACTTATTAAAACTGTGAACATCTCTTCGGTCCCTGGGAGACATTTTTCGTGCTTTCAGCAGTTGTTTTTTCTTATAGGCTAAGTGATTTTCAAAAATTACTAACAAAAATATATTAATCTATTGCTTTATAAATGCAATAAATTAATTTGCATTTAATAAACCCTACTGTTTATTAATATAACAAACATTTTTTAAAGAATGTAACCTGTAGAACGCTTATAAATTTTAAAATGAAACACTATTTACTGTCATATTTCGAATTCCAGAGATATAAGCAATATGTAGAACAATTAAGAAATTGTATAATATACCGAATAATGTTGTGTGACTAACTTTTTTAGCACATAAATTTTTTAGAACTTTGCACATTATATATGTATTATTGCAAAATATTTTTTGAGGATATTAAAAAATAATATCACGTTAACAAATTTTGTTTAGTTCTTTTACTTTTTTTTATCTTTACAACCAAGGTTTTGCATTAATATATTATTTACTATATATACATATTACTTAAATACCTTGAGTGCGGGTTTTATGTTTAAATCTTTATGCTTTACTACAGGTAATATCTTTTATAATTCTTTTTTTTAATCAAACTGCCCATTAAGAAAATATCAATTATTATTATTGCATTAGCTCCAATGCTTTGTTCAAAATGATACCAGTGTTTCTATCAAAACTGTTTTTCTAAAGCTAAAAAGACAAATATCAGGTTAAATATTTTTAGGTGGCGTTTATTTATGTAGGTATTATTAACGTATTGTAAATCATCCATTGTTAGCCATTATTAATCCAAGATTTTCTAATAAACAATATTACTATAGACAACTTAATATACACAAAATTTTATTTTTGTTTAAAACTTTGTACTCAACATAACCTTTTTATTTGAATATCAAGTTTGACATTTGTAAAAAATTTTAAAAAAATATTATTTTTAAAATTTATTAATAAAATAGTAAAAATTATTAGAAAAAACGCTGGCCTTAATTGACGTTTAATGATCTGAATCCAATGATCGCCATCATCAGTACCCTTGTAAATTAATGAGCTATTATGTGTTCTTTTATTTAGGTTTTAACAGGTTTAGTTTTAATATTATAAACTCACTGACATAAAATTCGGGACAACCAAAATTAAGATCAAATTTAAGGTATGATAAGTATGATAACTTTTTCTTCCATAATCCGATTTCAATGTTTTTTCTTTTTTTTTGAAAATGTAGATAATTGTTTCGTTTTTAATTAATTTTGTTCAGATTTTGTAAAATACAGTTTTTATGTAGAAATATACAAGAAAATAAAAAAATATATTTTTTCTCTTAAGTTTGTAACACTCTCTAAAGTAATTTTGCAATGTAAAATACATCAGATATGCTTTTTTGCAAAGTTTGGTTCATGTTTAACTTTTTGATGTTTTATTTTTTTCGGTATCTTTATTAGTTTAGAAAATATACATTGTTGAAATAGACATTACACTTTTTTACAACAATTATTGAAAATACTGTTGAGTTTTTTAAAATATTTAGGTTTCCTTGGAAACGTATTCTGCATTCGTCAGTTTTATCTGACATTTCAAGCATTTAAAACGTTTCGTGAATAAATTTCTAATTAATTTTTTATTTCACGATGCCCTTGTCATCCCATCTCTTCATGATGTTGGTTATTCCTGTAGAAAAGTGGCGGAGATGCTGGGTTTTACAAAATCCAGCGTGATAAGAGCCATTGCAAGGTTTCGTAAAACTGGAAGTTATAGCAGGAGACCGGGGCCTGAAAAAATCGTGCTATTTCTGCCCTTGATAATCGCTTTATTAGACTCTCAGTTTTAAGAGATCCAGTGCAGTAGTGATAAGAAATAAACTCCAAAGAGTTCGTCAAGTTGCTGTCAATAAAATAACAGTAAGAAGTAGACTTAATGAAGACAATTTACGGGCCATAAAACCGGTAGCTGGACCAGAGCTCCTCTGTTTTAATTAAAAATAGGATTTATCAAAAAGCGTAATGTTTATTTCAAAAATTCATATCTCTTAAACCGATAACGATACCGAGAAGAATAAAACACCAAAATGTTAAACATGAACCAAACTCTACAGAAAAGCATATCTAGTGTAGTTTACGTTGCAAAATTACTCTACAGAGTGTTGCAATAGAAAAATATACTTTTTATTTTCTTGTATATTTCAACATGTTAACTGTATTTTTAAACACTGAAGTCGGAGTATGGAAGAAAAAGTTATCATTCTATAAATTTGATCTAAATTTTGGTTGTCCTGAATTTTATATCGGTGAGTGTATATTACAATAGATTTGTCAACGAAACTGATCCTTGCCATACAAACTTCTTTGGATATAGAAAATAATATGATTCATTGCAAAATAGCAAAGCAATGAGCAAAATCTGTAAAATAAATGGTTGTCTAGTGGAGTTTTAGCTTCCAGCTGTTTATAGGCAGTTAAGTTTTTTCAACATGTAACATATGCATTAGCCGTCATAGGGGAGTTCCCTATTCGCATAGAATGCAAGGCGTTGAATTTCATACAAAGATCAAGCCACATTATAAATGTGCATTAGGGAGGTAAAGACTTTACCTCTATATAAACGTATATCCCGCGGCTACACAAGCAATTTGGACTTTATGGGAAACACTGTTTTTAAGTAAATGCCTTTCTTGGCCCTTTGCGTATCCTGTATGAAATAAAATGGTAGTGAACAACAGCTATGTTATCCTAATACGGTTAATATGCATGCAAATATAAAAAGTATATTGCTGGAAAGATAATATAAAGTTTAAAGCTTACAAGTTGTCACCGGTGCCATCTTTAAAAGTGATGCATAAAAACTAAAAACACAAATAAGTACAAAAGCAAGCTTTTCTTATTTTTTTGTATAAAAAAACTGTAAAAAAATCGCCATTTTTTCTATTAGAGTGAAAATTTTTATTTTAATTGTAATTTAAGTGCAATACTATCAATAGCAGTTTTGTAAGGAATCAAAAAACAAACAAAATTATTTTTAATAATTCTTATTGGTGCATTTTTGCAGAGAAAAATCGGAAAAACCGCTAAAGTCCGGTCAAACGAGACCAAAAAACAAGAGTGAAGGTACATGAATTAACATCAAGCCGAAAATAAGTAAAATTGTTCAAAACATAATTAAAAATAACATTTTAAAATTTCCCATCGTTCCGGTACGTGGAAAAAAATTGACTTAAGGTCAAAAGTCAAAAAAAATGTTTTTTTTTGCGATTTTCTTTAGAACGGTAATTACTTATTACAAACAAAAATTGTAGATCATAAAATTCTCCATTTTAACAATTTTTTTCCTAAAAGCCTCTGTTCCTGAGATAATTGTAATCGTCATTGTATGCCCACGTTTCCATGCCACCTCTGAGGTAGTGGACTTAGCGCGTTTTTTTTAATGTGGTTACCCCAGTAGGCCTATTTCACAGGTCTGTTGTAATTCTGTTTAATTGAAAACTATTGCATAATAACAGATATTCGCAAGGGTTGGAATTAATTAATTAAAAAACAGTAGAAAAAATTATTCGTCCGATTCATATTCTTCAATTAATTCTTCTTGTTGTTTTTCTTCTTGATCATTTTTCCTTCTTCTTCTTCTTCTTGATCTTCTTCTTCTTCTTTATCCTGGGTGTAAGTTCTGTAAGTCTGTTCATAAGTATCAAACGAATCCTCTGCTGTTGGTGATTGAACATTAGAACACAAACCGGCCTTGAAAATTCGTGCATGCCAGAGAACAAAACAGTTCAACTTTTTTGCAACCACATTTAACACTGCATCCCTTTTTACAGTTGCAAAAAATTGTGTTTATCAGTTTTCCGGCGCAGGTGGGAGTAAAGTCTAAATTGGTTCTAGTGTATTTTCTACCAACTTCCCTTCCAACCCCAATCTTTTAGGTTTAGCTAATAACCAAGCCACACTTGAACTTGGTAATATACCCGAAAAAGATGTTGATGAGCAGCAACTGAGGTTGGAGGAAGACAATCTAATTGTACTTGTTTTTATTTCGAGTGTTTTTAACAAAACATGCATATTGATACTTATCTAAGCAGGTAGTTTTTTTTAGGAGCTCCGTACATACACTAGCGTATATATTAATCGACTGGGTTTTATCTTACCTGATATTCTTATAGTTATACTTATGTATATTTTATATTTTAAATGTAAGTTACACCGATAGAAAAATATTTTTACTTATGTTACAGCTACAGAGATGTATATACGTGACGTACTTATGAATACAATGACGCTTACTACTTTTTGAATCGTTATATCTCAGGAACGGTGGCTTAAAGGAAAAAAAAAATATTGGTACCTTTTTTATGATCTACAATTTTTGTGTTATGTAATTTTACGATAAAACCTACCGTTTTAAATAAAATCGCGAAAAAACAATTTTTTTTACCTTTGACCTCGAGTCAATTTTTTTTCACGCACTGGAACGATGAGGAATTTTAAAATGGTAATTTTATTATGTTTTGGACAATTTTACTAACACTTAGCTTGATGTAAATTTATATACCCTTAAATGCCCACATTGACCGGAGTATAAAATTAACTATGTCTTAAAAAATTCATAACTTGGAGTCTTTTAAAGTCGAAATGCTGATATTCGGCAATTTGTTCGTTTATACTATGTTGTGTTAACAGGCTAAAGGCGGACGCTGTCTGACAAGTAGTTTTTTAGAAATCGCAGTTTAAATATTTTGCAGTGATATTTTGAATGACTTAGCGCATTAACTGTAATTGCCCGATTTAAATGTAGTAAACTTTAAATATATTTTACAGCTTATATATCTTTAATTTCCATTCCAATAGGACGTTGCTACATACCCCCTGTAAATGCAATTTACACCCCATTTTCTTCTACCAAACGAGTAGTTTTACAATTTTTGTTATTAAAAAGTTCTCGTGTTTACGGCCCAACCAAAATTTCCTTTCTCTTATTTACATGCGTCTCAAATAGGTTAAAACATTTTTAAGCTTTATTTTTATAAACAATAGTTTTACGTGCAAAATCATCAAATAAATTTGTCGCTGCCCTACTAAGGGTTTATTGAGGATATTTGTTAAACACAATGTATTTACTAAACCGCCATTCTTTAACGATATAATGGTAATTTTTTGCCCTGATATATAAAAAACAACAATATTTAGTTATGCACCCTGTAGACCTGTAGGAAGTTCAACAACCTTTAGATCGGCACAAATATCCTATTTTTGCACCCTGCAGACCTGTAGGAAGTTCAACAACCTTTAGATCGGCACAAATATCCCATTTTTGATATTCATATTTTATTCTTGATACGCATATTCTGATTAGTTCTGGTTAGTTCATGTTGTAAGTATAAAAGAAATATACCTATTTCTTTCATACCTACAGCATGATGCACGGAAATAAACAACCATCTGTTCGTTTCCATTAAACAATAAAATTTCTTTTAGTCTTGCCTTCGAAGAGTCAATAAACAAACGCCGTTCGGTAGGTTTATGTAAGAGGCAAAAACATGTGGTTAATGTGCTTTCGATTTTATATCTGATACCTTAATTTAAAGGTCATTGTAAAGGTTCCATAGGTAGAAATTGTCGAAATAACACAGTTTAGTTTGGCGGAAAGAAGTTTCATGCAGAACACTGTAATCTTCTATTCTAAGTACAACTGATTAGCTGCATTTTAATCATTATTTTGCTAAGCGGTTGGAATCTTTTATAGTTCTATGCATCCTGCGAAAAAGATAAAAACCTTGTTATTATGACTAACTTTTTTTAATTTAAGTTAAGACAATGCAGGTTAAGCGACATGATGGTCTTGTAAGATTGTTTAAGTTCTTCAACTATATCTGTGTATTCTTCTAAGTTCTTGTTGCCTAGGAAGTTTATGGAAACATACCTATACCAATGTAATATTTCTATTGTTATAGGTATGTGGATGACATAGCAGTATGTTTTACTGGCACAAGACAACCAAATTTCGGAAAGAGTTAAATAGACAACAAAACAATGACATGTAATCTTTAATTTACTGTTAAAGTTGAAACATATCTATAAAATGCTTAGATTTAAAGATCAACAAATCACAAAGTTATACAAACTAATAGCATACCCAAATTAGAGAAAATATGTCTTTTATATTCCTGAAGCATGCTTGCTTGCTTGTTGGCTTTGTCGGTGCTTGTGAATTTAAACCGCACTATACTAAAATGCATTCTCAAAAAGGTATAGGGCTGTCCCATATACATAAATAAATAAATAATCGCTCTTTTAGCTTGCCGTAATACATATTAGTTTGAGTTTTGTATATTCCTTAAGATATACATATAGACATCACGGGCATCAGTATATTTCAAAATGTTATTTTAATAAAATGAAACACTTTTAATTTTAAATATTTTCCCTTTATTCACAATTTATGAAAAATGTTTTCTAACACCATAGCTTCTTTAGACTAGTAATTTAATATATTAAGAGATGAACATTTGAACATTTAGAAAGTTTACATTTTTGTAGGTAGTGCATAGAATAATTATCGAAGATTCGGGATTTTTTATTTAATCTACAAGATCTGTTTTTTAAAATTATTTACTGAAAAGGTTCACTAATGGCGAGTTATTAACCTTTGATTGATGGATCAGAATATACTGTTTATTTTTAATTTTTACTTTTATTAGCCAAATGTAGGATTTGTTCTATTAAATGTGAAGCATAAGCAATATTTTTTTTATTCTTAAGAAAATTGTTTCTACGCTCTAAAATTCTTTGTTTAAAAGTCGTCTATGTTTGACCTATATAGGTACAGTTTAGGACGTGTACAATTTGGATACTTCCGATTTTTCCCCTTTGCTCCTTTAATCTTTGTTGTTTTTTTTAAATATGTTACTAAATTATCATGACTTGGTGCGCTATTTTTATGTTCTTTTCTCTAAAAACTGATGCCACTTTTTCTGTTGGTTTAATAATGGGCAAATCCTTAAGACCGATACTTGCAGAAATATTTATAAATAATTTACAACAATAAATAAAAAACCTTTCTTTATTTTCTATATATCTTTATTGGTATAGATATGCGGATAACATAGTAGTGTTTTACTGGCACAAGACAACCAAACTTCTGAAAGATTTAAATAGAAAACATAATATGTAAGCTCCAATTTCTTAGATTTAAAAATTAACAAACTCGCAAGTAAAGATAGTTTTTCGGTATTCTACAAGCCGACACATACAAACATGGCAATTAACAACAAATCACTGCGGCTTGCTTGATTCATTGATCAACAAACGTACCCCTAATAAAAATGGATTAAAAAAAAATTTAATTAAGCACACCGCTTTTAACAACGTCTACATAAGTTTGTTAATAGAAAACATTTTAAAAGAATAATTAAACAAAAAAGCATTTTTTTTAGTAATATGAAAGATAACCCTTAACTAAATTTTGTACTTAAACCGGTAAATTTACAGAAAAATTGGGCTTAGTTTTAAAAATATATATATATATATATATATATATATATATATATATATATATATATATATATAATATATATATATATATATATATATATATATATATATATATATATATATATATATATATATATAATAGCGTACCAAACTATTAATAATTTAAAAAATTAATTAAAAAACAACAAAGATAAAACAAGTAATGGAAAAAAATCGGGGGTATCCAAATTAAACAGTAATACATGTTCCAAGCTTTATATAGGTCAAACAAGGAGCACTTTTAAACAAAGACTTTTAGGGCATAGAAACAGTTTTCTTAAGAATAAAACAGATTTAACTTATGATTTTTCTTTGATAGAAAATAGCCACACCATTAATGGCAATTACAAAGTCCTAAATCTGGGTCATAAAGGTAGAATCATTGGAAATAAATAAATTTTAAAATACACAGTATATTCTGAACGATCGAATAGAGGTTAATAACTGGCCATTATTGAATCTTTTAGTAAATAATGTTATAGACAACAGATACTGTGTTTAAAATAAAAAAACTCAAACATCCCTTGACCATTTTATATACTACCTTGAAAAATGTAAACGCTTAAGATGTTAATTTCTTTAAATTAGTTTACTTTGTTTTACTCGAAAGTGTTTTATTTTATTAAATTAAGTGTTTATGGAGTTCCATGAAACGGAAAGGTAATTTCATAATTAAATGGTAAACAATGTAATTTACTTTACATATTACAAAAATAAAACTTAACAGTTTGTGTTTTAAAATAGCATTTGGAAAGAGACATATCTATTTTATTTTTGCTTTTGAATATATTCTGATAGTTAATACTCTAATTAATACTTAAAGAAGTCTTGAAACGTAATGTTATACTTTTACTCTATCTCTTATTTATTAAATAATTTAACTGCATCTCACTTTACAGCATCTAGGCGTATTTTTCTGAATACATTAAACTTTTAAATATGAGTTCGAGAGTAGCAGGTTTAAGTGCCCATTAATGTGTCTATTATTAGTTTAACTGCAGTTTAGTGTTGCAACTTAGCAATATTAGGATGATTTTTCTGTCTGGCCGCTGCGGTATACCTGTGTTGGCGTCATCGTTTTTTAATTCGTTATTAGTTCAATAAGGGAAACATTATTTTATATTTTCAGGTCTGATCAATAGAAAACCCTATTATATTTTACGCTTAATATAAGAATTTTAATAACAATTTGTATTCGAATAGTCGCAAATTAAAGTACCTAATTTTGGTAACGAATGATGTGCTATTTTATTTTCCTGCGATAGATAACAGGTCATTATTTCTCACTTTTTTAAGAAGTGGGAAAATTATTAGGTCTAAATTCCATTAAACAATAAAATGTGCTTTAGTCTTCAAAGAGTTAATAAACAATCGCCGTTTGATAGGTTTATGTAATAGACAAAACATGTGGTTAATGTGCTTTTGATTTTATATCTAATACCTCAATATAGGAATAGGTAGAAATCGTCGAAATAATCCAGTTTAGTTTGGCGGGAAGAAGTTTCATGCAGAACACTGTAATCTTATATTCTAAGTACAACTGATTAGCTGTATTTTAATCTATATTTTGCTAAGCGGTTGGAATCTTTTATAGTTCTATGCATCCTGCGAAAAGATAAAAACTTGTTATTATAAATATTTTTTTTTTTTAATTTTAGGTTAAGTCATACTATTCAATCACAAAGTTATACAAAATAATAGCATACCCAAATTAGAAAAATATGTCTTTTATATTCCTGAGGCATGCTTGCTTGCTTGTTGGCTTTGTCGGTGCTTGTCGGTGAATTTAAACCGCACTATACTAAAATGCATTTTTAAAAAGGTATAGGGCTGTCCCATATACATAAATAAATAAATAATCGCTCTTTTAGCTGGCCGTAATACATATAAGTTTGAGTTTTGTATATTCCTTAAGATATACATATAGACATCAGGGGCATCAGTATATTTCAAAATGTTATTTTAATAAAATGAAACACTTTTAATTTTAAATATTTCCCCTTTATTTACAATTTATGAAAAATGTTTTTAAACACCAAAGCTTCTTTAGACTAGTAATTTAAAATAATAAGAGATGAACATTTAAAAAGTTTAGATTTTTGTAGGTAGTGCATAGAATAATTATCGAGGATTTGAGATTTTTTATTTAATCTACAAGATCTGTTTTTTAAAATAATTTACTAAAAAGGTTTACTAATGGCGAGTTATTAACCTTTAATTGATCGACCAGAATATACTGTTTATTTCTAATTTTTACTTTTATTAGCCAAATGTAGGAGTTGTTCTATTGTGGGAAAATTATTAGGTCTAAATATTAGGTAAGGAACAAGATATCGAGATGCGGTTTTCACGAGCTTGTTTAGGCATTATTTAGCTACTTTTTTATGAAGAAAAAATTATACCAATGCATTTAATTTTTTTGAGAAAATTAACCATTTCTGTAGGAATGTCGAAGAAAGCCCTCTAGCGGCGACATGTAAAACTAACAAAACTTCAAATAGTTTAAGATTTATAGCCCAAGAATAGCTCTTTTTACCTAGCCCAAGTTTGTTAAAATCGGCTAAGCCGTTTCGAAGATACAGGGTGTGTTTTACGGAAAATTTTGAATACCCCCACCACTTTATTTTTAGGATATAGCAAAAATTGTCAAACAAAAAAGGTTCAGATTATCCTTGACTTTAAAGATCTGGTATTTTTTTGTTAGGTTAATATAGCAAAATTCACAGAAATATCACTTTTCTAGATTCACGGTTGCAGTTATGCCCCCTAGCGGCCATTTCAGAAACTTGAAAATAATTTCCAGCTATTTCTCTTAACCACTTTTGTTAAAATCGGCTCAGCTGTTTCGAAGATACAGGATGTGTTTAACGGAAACCTTTGAATACCCCCACCACTTTATTTTTAGGATATAGCAAAAATTGTCAAACAAAAAAGGTTCGGATTATTCTTGACTTTAAAGATCTGGTATATTTTTGGTAGGTTAATATAGCAAAATTCACAGAAACATCACTTTTTTAGATTCAAGGTTGCAGTTATGCCCCCTAGCGGCCATTTCAGGAACTTGAAAATAATTTCCAGCTATTTCTCTTAACCACTTTTACTAAAAATATTTTTTCCCAACGCTGTGCGATAAGTATTTTCTGATATACAGCCGGCGTCCTCTCTTATTTGTACACCCTGTACCACAAAATGTTAGTCAAACAGCATTTAATTTTAGGGTCATACAACAAGGTTTGATATGAGTCATATTTTTGGCTTTCCTCATGTTAACAAAAACAATGTATCTTATGTATTATTTGTTCTAAAATTTAAAAAAATAGATATAAAAAGGATATGAGTTAAAAAAACTGAAGAGGTAAGACATAAAATTACCATTTTTTAAATTATTTTTTGTTTTGTTTTTAAGACCGTCTTTTTTTAAATATGTTTCAATTAACATAATTTTGAAATTATTATTAGTAACAAAAGAATTCATTTCATTTGTATAAAATATTTGCGTAATAACTCTCCAATAGAATATCAACTTTTTTGTTTTGTCATTTTAGCTTTTTACTTTTTTCTGTTTTATAACTTAAGTCGCAAATTTTGCATATGAATTTAATTTATTATCGTGTTATGAAAATACGAAATATTTTTTTAAATGTATTGAAAAAAAATTGGACATTGTAAAAGCAAACCAAAGTTCTTTTATTAAGGAAATATTAGTTTTATTTTGTATTCGTTTTGTTCTAATTTAAAATATTTTCTTAAGTGTTTTTTCAGTATCCTACATAAAACAATGTACAAAATGACCATTTAACAATATTTTTCTTTTAATTTGGGGCAAGGCACCAATAAAGCCCTGTTCAGTTCTTATTGGATGCCCTATACAAGCGTGATCTGTATGCAGGATTTTCTTTTTCTCAGTTAAGTTATTTAGGAGATACGTTAACCAAATATTTCGAGGAGACTATCAAATGAAGATCAAGTGGGGGTGTGCGAATATTCGAATTTTCGAAATATTCGAGGCGAATCGAATACGAATTATTTGATTCTACCTTTAAATCGAATATTCGAATAGTTCGAATAATTCAAACAATTTGAATAGTTCGAATTATTTAAATAATTCGAACTATTTGAATGATTCGAATCGGAATACCCGAATTGAAAACTTTTTTCTGATTATTTAAAAGTTAGAATTGATTTTGGCGGCAATTAGAAAAGGATTGTAATAATTTAAAATTTCCAGTGTATTTGAATGCAACTTATTAATATTGAATTCACAATTTTGGAGAGTTGTTGTGGTGGTTACTTATACATCACATATACATACCAAAATATATTGATTAGTTTTGACAAAATTTGTTTCTTTGATTATTAACCTTATAGATTAGTCTTATAAAAAGCAGTTTTATAAAAAAGACTTTATTGTATTTATTACAGAGATAATTTTAAATCGAAAGTTTTTTTAATAGCTAATTCCACTCATATAATTAGCTTATAAAATCAATTATTTAAAAAATACTATATTCCAATTGTTTGAACTATCCAAATAGTTCGAATTATTTGAATAGTTCAAATTATTTAAAATATTTAAAAAGTTTAAATATTCTAATAATCAGGTTTTAAGGTCAGCACAAGCCCAGTTTTTTTTGTAAAATTCACCTTTCTAGATAAAGCAACAAAGGAGTGAAGGAAAAGGTGCTTACCCGGTATAAAGACTCTAAAATACATATTTAGTTGAGATTAACCTAACCCTAGCCATCTTATTATTGTTGGTAATGCCATTTTTGAGCTAGAGTGACAAGAAAATGACAGACCGACAAAATATAAATATCATAGATACAGGCCACAAAAAGTAATGATCTGCAAAAACCCCAAGGTGCATTTTTTTCGCGATTACTGTACTTACATCTTGCTAGAGAAGTAAAAAATTAAAACTCTTAGTCTGACTCAGGTTTGCAGGCTCTTTCGAGTTATGGAGAAACCAAACTAGATTTTAAATTATTTACCGATTATATTCGAGCCCTAGAGTCTTAGTAAAATATTTGCTAATTATAGTCACAACTCTTTTAGTTGAAAATAGCACATTTTAAAACAATGTTTGCGCTATAATCTCGAGCCTTTCCTTTTAGCTTAGAGATATCAGACTACGCAAAAAAAGTGACAAATCTCTCCAAAAAAAATAGCTTAAAACTGCAATTCAGCGTTGATTGATACTTAAAATTATGTTATTTACACTTTTTTTTATCCTACTTTGGCTTCATTAAACACATTTTTTCGAATTAAAATTATAATTTTAAAGCTGTTTTTACGAAGCCATAGAACAAGTAGAGGTTGCTTATTATACGCAATCAAATATTATAATAATCTTTGTTTTTATATATTTTCCTAGGCGATTCTATTTTAAATTTTCCTTATTTTGTGATCCAATAATTAAAAAGTCTAATAATATTTAACGAAGATCTTTGGGTAATTTCGTTTTAACAATAGCAATCTAGCTATCACCATTTCAAATAAAGTAGTTTATTATAGGTTTGTTCCAGCACGTCGAAAAACCGCCACTCCAACGATCTAACGCTTATGCGCAGTATTAAATAGTTCAACAGAGCGTGACGAAGTTATCGGACGATCCTGTTTGTGTACCAACAAAATTGGGATCGTTTATGTTAGTTTCAGAACGGTAATTCTGATACATTGCCAAATACTGTTTGGGTTGATTCATGATTACATCTTGGCATGGATTTAACAGCTGTTTCATGTTTATTGTTTCATATTTCATCTTCATATGTTTACTGTTAAGGTAGGATTATGCAGAAAAGTTAAGTTAAGTTAAGTTAACAAAAATTAAGTCAATATAAATTAAGACATTTGTGTGAAAACATGCCAATCAGTTTAAAAATAACAATAAAATTTAGCATACGTAGGGCAAATCACTTTCGTGATTTCTATTTTATTGGTGCACTCTCTGGCAGCTGTCCGGTAATTTGTTTACTTCTTAAATAAATATTTATCTAAAAAATATATAATTTTGTTACATTTTTTTATAACGCATGGGAAGAACGATTTTCTGTAAGCCTATTTTATGATGTTATTGTGTGGGAGTTTAATTATTTTAAAAAGAAACCGTTTATTTCATTTTATGATAAGGTTAAAAAATTAAATTAAGTTAAGAAAGTTGAAAGTTGGTTATCTTTTTAACTTAACTTAATTTTTAATTTATGTGTATAAATAAAACCATTTAATCACATAATGTTTATCTTTTCTTGTGTGACTTTAACTTATTTTAACTTAATTTAATTTTTATGCATAATCCTAAGTTATTTAGCGAATAGCGTGCAACGTGCTTTAGCATTTCCTATTTCCACGCTTGTTTAATTATTCAAAAGCATTAATTTTTACACCTCCTAAGCACATCATTAAATTTAATTATCTTTAAAGATAAGTGACGATATTATGAGTGATATTTGCTAATTTTGATCAGAAAAATAATTAGTAGAAAAGTAGGATTATATTTTTAAAACAAAAAATTCAAAAACTTTTGATTTGACAGTCCCGAAAACGATCCGCAAAGCAATCCAACGTTTGTTACTTTTAGTACCGTCATGAAACTATTTTAAGTCCGCGCATGCGTCGAAGCGCACCAAAAAACAGTTCAAAAACGATTTCGAAACGATACCGGATGCTTGTTGGAACAAACCTTATACCGTCAAGCCAAAAATAAATTACCATTATTTATTAAAGGTAAGTTTTATAACCCTTTAGTTATTTGAAATTTATTACTTGCAACGAAACCACAGTGACCTATATTTTTTTATACGATGTGCTTTATAACTATAATAAAAAAATACAAAATATTAAGACAGGCTCTATCTACACCCAAAATAAAATAGATCTAAGGGCAAAAGGAAATGTTGAACTTTCTTGTTGGAATAGTCAAGGATACCAGTCACTGTCTTAATGTTTTTTTTTTATTTATGTATATTTTTATTAGAACTTACAATACTGTAGTTAATATCGCTTTTTTTTATTATTCTTACTATAAAGTTCATCAATGTAGCCAGACATAAAAAGTTATTTTAGAAGTCATTAAAATTCTAACTCAAATTTCAATTAACATAATGTTTAATGAGAAACAAACAAAACGGAATTTACGTTGTCCGAGCTTTGGAACATACATATGTCACTTAATTTTCATTTTAGTCAGTAATAAATCTGTTAGCATGCCACTGTATAAAGAATGTACCCTTTGAAGATATTCTGGATCACACACAGGCACAACATACATTAATTTTCTTTTAAGTCGCTCTAATAGCCTATGTTTAACGCTTGCAATTGTAGTAAAAAAATATACTGCATTGCCATTACCCAAAAAAGATATAAATAAAATAAATGCTAAGAAATTTCAGTAATCCGAGGTGCTGTCTAATTACAAAAAAATAATTATACGTTTTTAAATGTTTAAATTTATCATAAAATCCCTCTGTAATATTTACTTAATTTTTTCAATTTTTTATTGAAAATTGAGGTGTTTATGGCCGTTTGCATCAACACATTATAAGGAACCCTAACGGTCGAGTGATTATCGCGTTGTTAAATTCAGCAATGGACGTAGCAATTGTTAAAAGTTAACAACGGTTTAGAATGTTTAACAAGACTTCATTGTCAGTGTTATTCAATGATTTTAGTAGGCAACCTGTCAAAATCTGACATTTTGTTAAACATTCTAAACCGTTGTTAACTTTTTACAACTGCTAAGTCCATTGCTAAATTTAACCACGCGATCATCACTCGGTCGTTAGCTTTAAGTATTAAATCTCCAATGAAGCCAGTCACATTGCTTGTTTGGCTGTTCTAGGGATAACCTTGTGCTAAGGGTTCCTTAAAATTTGTTTTTGCAAATGGCCATTAGGTACTTTATTTTAGGTGCCGAATAACTACCTTTTTTGACAATACCCTAATAACTATTTAAACATAAATGAGATGATTGTCGAGAACTTCAACAAATAAATGATGCAGATGGACATGAATCTGTTGTGCCTTTTTTTCTAGTAATAACCAATTACTAATTACTCATGACTAATACTCCATCGCTAACTCATAGTAATTACATATAAATATTTAAATATTACACAAAAAAGGAATTGTGATATTGTGTGACAAGGGGTATGGGGGGTTATCAGCTTTGTGACATCACATGTAAAAATCTAAATAATTAAAACGCAAAACTTAAATGTAAATAAAAAACTTAAGACTTTTTTTACAATTTTGTCAATTATTTAAAATATTTTATTTGATGTTAATTCTATTAAAACATATTTTTAATGAAAATAAAAAAATGGTTTTATTGTTTTGATTATTTTTAGATGAAAAATTTTAAAATATGTGACATTACACTAGGGGGAAGGTGTTCTTATAAGTGTGACAAGTTTTGACAGGGGCGGGGAGGAGGGTCAAAAAACCTTGAAATTCGTGTGACGTCATTTATGGATGGCCCCTAATTATTCGTCACATCGGCAACACTGTTATGTGCAAACTTCTATAAAATAACCTTATTGAGAGATTGGTGCCCCAAATACTTTAATACAGTTCCATAGATTACAGTGTTGCAAATTTACCAATACCTTTTTCCAAGTGACAAAATTGTGGCTGTTTATATAAGGTAAGCAAAGTAAGTTAATTTTGATAAAATAACCAGATAACATCCCATTTTACCATAAGGTCAGTTTTGTTGTCTAATAAACAAGAAGTCCAGACTTCTGAAACTATGTTCTATTGTTTTAATTAGTTAAACGTCTTACTTTTGGGATGGTCTTGGTAATTAGCGAAGATATTGTTTATTAGGCCGGCTTAAAAATAGCTTTGAGGCTATTTATAAATAATGGCGCCGCGCGACGTCGGTAAAAATGCATAGTGAGTATAAGTCGTTGACATTACCATGCTGCAATAATAGGTTAAAGGTCGGAAAAAGTAGTTATACAGCGAATATTAGTTATTGATAAAAAAATATATATTAAACGCAGTACATATATATATATATATATATATATATATATATATATATATATATATATATATATATATATATATATATATATATATATATATATATATATATATATATATATATATATAATATACCTTTATATATATAAGAATACCTTTTTATGTTGTTTATACCGCGGAATTTAAATTTTTAAAGAAAACTGCAAAAATATGATGTTTAATAAAAATGTGAATAACCCAAATTAAGGCCTTCCCTGTCGGTACGTCCCTGATTAAAATAATAATTTAGAAAAAACCCTAAAAAGTACCCATTATTAAAAGCAATTTACATGCTAAAACTCAGATGACTATCTGAAACCGTTCCAAAAATATAAAATAAAACCTATATTCCGGTGCCATCTTTAAATCGCCATAGCAACCTTATGACGCATTTGCGGACCTATATTCATAATTTAACAAGTAGAATCACCTCTACAATTATTCAAATGTTATTTCCGGACGTCCTGTATATACGCCGTGAAACTGTAGAACAAATAGTTTTAAAAAATAGATCTCTAGATGTATCTATTTAATCATAAATCTGCAGAAATAACATATATTTATTAATTTTTTGAGTAACCCAGCTCGATCTCAAGCAAATAATCAAAAGCTAATACTGTTGTACAAACCAGAAGATGAATTGGATGGGGGTACATTGTCATTATAAGGGCGAGACACGTAAACATAGTATATTTACATGGCCTATTGCTAATATATATATATATATATATATATATATATATATATATATATATATATATATATATATATATATATATATATATATATATATATATATATATATATATATATATATATATATATATATATATATATATATATATATATATATATGTATATATAATTTACTGTAGTCTGCTTATTGCTGCCTTATATTCTGAACAATGGCGAATGTTTATGGGTAAAATACATATATATCCTGAACAAACATACCCTTAGCAATAGGCCATGTAAATATACTATGTTTACGTGTCTCGCCCTTATAATGACAAGGTACCCCCATCCAATTCATCTTCTGGTTTGTACAACAGTATTAGCTTTTGATTATTTGCTTGAGATCGAGCTAGGTTACTCAAAAAATTAATAAATTACTGATCCATGTTATTTCTTTCCTATCTATAACCCTATATTTTTATTACATACTTTTTATGATTAAATAGATACATCTAGAGATCTATTTTTTAAAACAATTTGTTCTACCGTTTCACGGTGTATATACAGGATGTCCGGAAATAACGTTTGATATATATATATATATATATATATATATATATATATATATATATATATATATATATATATATATATATATATATATATATATATATATATATATATATATATATATATATATATATATATATATATATATATATATAAATAAATATAACTGTTAAAAAAACTCTTTGACATTCTCCAACTTATATTATAAGAATTATTATTATAAGAAATATGAGAAAGTAGGAAAATAAGCAGACCCAATTGCGTTGAATTTAAAATATACGATGATGGATTAGTGGTATTTTAGTCCCTTTGCCCGCTAGGAGATTTGTCCCCGAAGATAGTTTTTCATATTAGAATAAATGGGTAATACAGTTAGTTTTAATATATTTACAAAGGCGTGCGCACAGTGGGTGCCGTGGGTGCCGTGGCACCCCCACTAGTCTAAAAAAGATTTCTGTATTTAAAATATGAAAATTATTATTTGATAAGGTTCGATTTAAAATTACAATCCTTAGATTTAAATGTATGAAATGTGTCGTATCCAGTTTTATTCACTTCATTATTTTTATTATTATTATTATTTCGGCACCCACTCCAGCTTTACCCTGCGCACGCCTATGTATATTTATAACCGGCAACTCGTACAAGTTAGGCTATTATAAACCTATCATCTAGGACTAAAGCTTGTTATTAAACGTGAGTGTAGGACCTTCTGATAAAAGGTACCTTTATTGCCGGCGATTAAATAGGATTTCTGTGAATTGTTAATTTAAAATCTAGTATTAGATAATAAAAAAATTAAGGATTTAAAATATCAAGTTAAATTGTCATTACCTGGATCAAAATTGATTTATTGGCCAATAATCAAAAAAGTTGGGTTACATATTTACAAAACCCTGGTAATCAAGTTTTCTGACAAGTAAGTTAAAGTAACAAAATTAAAATTATCATAAGTATCTATCCTTTGTTTTTAGCCACTATAAAAACCAACTGCGTTCAATATTTTTAAGATGTATTCTTTGTAATCTTTATTTATTCATCGTTAATATATTTGTAGAATTTCCTAATTTTACTTGCTTAAGCACCGAAAGCAATGTTAAAATAAAATAAATGTGTTTATTTCCTTGCCGTAATATGTACAAGTTCCCACACTAATACAAAAACCTTTTACATTGGCTATACAATACCCACCTATTGTTTTAAAGTTATCGCTAATATCACATAACACAAAGGAATGTAGGTGTTTTGGTAAAAGTTATAAACAGTAGTAAATAATGTCTTATACGCAACAAAGGCGTTAAAAATGTTAAATTTTGTTTGTATTATATTTATCTTTGTAACATTATTATGGGATATGTAGAAATAGTAATTTAAAACTTTTTCAATTTTTAGTGGGGTTACGGCATGTTACATTCGGCAAGGTTAAATGAGGTACCTACCTAACGCTAAAATTATAAATTGGAAACCAGATGACCAATTTCAAATCAGCTTGCCCCTTTAACTTTCCAGTTTTAAACTTCAAACGCATACACTACACATCTCAAGTAATAATAATACCACTAGATAAGATCAACCTGATTTTTTTCTAGTTGTATACTACTACCTTATAACTTAAATATTAAAAAGAATATTTGACCACTAATAAACAACTTTTTTTGATTAAAACTTTGTATATTTAATTAATGTTAAGTAAAATTTAATTGACAATAATGTCGTTCCACGAATAAAATCCCTTATTAAAGCGAAATGTCAGCAACCCCTCTACAGTGCACGCACACCCTGTGAAATACAATGTTGCACGCGCCAAAAAGCAGGTAAACAATCAGTGACAAAGAGTAAAACTGACTGGTAAAAGCTTAAAAGAACAGTTAACTTTGCCCATTCATGAACGAACAGATTTAATTTTATTTATGTGTTATAGTTATTATTTAATCTATATCTTGCTGCATTTTTTTAGTTAGATAACTATAAGCGCTTAGTAATTTATTCGCATTAAATTAAATTCATCAAAACTTTGCCATTTGATGCACATTTTTTTATATTACGTTAAAAATATTATTTTTATAAACAACAGTTATTACAAAAAACTTTATTTATCTATTTTTAAAACCATTTCCAGTAAAATTCAACAATAATTATAGATGGTAATTAATATAGTACCGTACACAAGAAACGATATTTGTAAAATAATAATTTTGTTTTACATAAAATAACGACGCCGACGCAGTCTCCCAACTTATATTTTTCTGATAATATTGAATATATTAAAGTTAAAAAAACTAAATATAATTTGCCAACACTGAGTAATTCTAAAATACATCATTGTTATACAACTTACAAATATCTTTGTTAACTGTACAGTTGCCATTTCTTAATGTGAAATTTAAAAATAAACATAATTTTAAGTACATTTACCACTATTTTATGGACAAAATCTGAGCAGACTAATATTTTTTAGCTTTCTATAGTTAAATTAAGAACACTTTGAAAGAAGCGTCAAGTGAGCGTTGTCAAATACCTCAGCTTGAATAAGAAATACGTGAAATACTATTGAAAACAAATCAGCTTTTGTTTCTAATCAGGTAAAAGGACATTTTTATGAATTTTATGTACAAAGCAGTCAAAGAAAAAAGCTTGCTTTATAGGAAAAAGCTAATACAATCTAGAAGACAATAAACCCTGTTTTTTGTGGCTCCAATATTTTCTTTTTAATTTATGCAACTAAATTTAAAACCGGAGTCTTTGTTTTTTTTTTATATAATCCAGATTTTATGAAAATATCGAAGATAAGCAATATACTGTTTATAGTCCTGATAAAAATCAAATAGTCTCTTTTTATTTAAGTAATATTCAAAAATAATAATAATAAAAACTTTAAAAATATTTTAACACAATAAACATGTTTGTATTGGTTTTGCCCCGACCTTTACCCTTTTTTTTTGGTTATGTAAGAGTTTGTCTGAGCTGTAAGGCAGCTTCTATAACTTTATATTTTTACAAATGATATTTTTTTATAGTGCACGTTTATGTTTTCTTTCTTACATATATTTAGTTTAAAGTTTTGATTATATATTTAATAAAATATAATATTGTTGAATCAGAGCATTTTTCTGTCTGGTAAGGAGTGTGATACTAGGTTTTATAACATCGGTAAAAATAGTACTATATAAGTTTTAAACTAAGCAGTTCGATTAATATAATATTGCTATTTAACAATATTATATTTTTAAATTTCTTATTGCAATAATTTATAGATGTGTTCATTTATTTTTAATATCCACTTTTCTTATCTTAATAATATCTCCATTACAAAGTGTGATACATCGTAGAAAAGCAAGAATAATACTTTTTTCAAAACCATTAAAATTAGACATAAGGGCCATAAGAAAATGGAAGTTGATAATAGTAGTTGTAAAAAATCGAAACGTCGTATGTAAACTCTTTTTGCATTTTAAGCAAGAAGTTGCAAATTAAAAAAACAATTAAAAATGGAAAAATTACAAGGCATTTTCGAAATGCAGCTTGTTGTTTTTTTTAAAATATCTAAAAAACCAAAAAGGGCAAAATCGCAAGCAAAACGGCGTTAAATTACAATTATAATTGTGTAAAACTTTCTTTATTTAACGTTCTGGTAACTCTTACGATTTCCGAGTTGCCAATACTGTAATAAACCATTTCGCTTACGCTCTATTACTTTCCATATTAACAAACAAATACATAAAATTATATTTTAAATTTAATCATTTTAGCAAAAAAACGGTAGGAATAAAAATCTTTATAAGATGTTCCATGTTAATTTATATATACGTAAAGTATAAAGCTTATTTCAAACTTAAAATCATTGTCTATACATCAGTTCAGACAAAGATTCATAGTAAATCTTTATTACGTTTTTGCAGAAAAAAACCTTAAGTAAACAGTTAAAAAAAAGACTTTTAGCTTTAATTTGTTGACATGAATATGAATGGCCCCATTGCTGGTCGCCATTTATTTTAACTAGTATGATTATGTCATTCATTAAATCAGAAAATACATAAATTAAATAAATTACATATTAAAAATAAAGATCCAAGTTATTTTGTTAGCAACTAAATTTGTCGCTTAGAAGCACAAAATAAAAAAGGGAAAAATTAAAAGTTAGGAACAATTAAATCATCCTTGCTATTAGCCAGAACACTATAAATAAATGAACGTTTTTGTTTTACAAAAAACGAAGTAGTGTTAATTTGGCTACCGGATTAAAACATAATTTTTTTTTCAAATCTGCTTTAGGTTTCTGAAATTTAATCCTATTAATTTTTTTACACATTATGATTATCTAGTTGATCCCTAATTGAAAATATATGTATAACAAAAAAATATTTTATCCAGGAACAATTTACGGAGGCTTAAAACCCAAGTACTAAAATACCGTAGGTGTCGTAATACAGGTAATAGGAAGTTTATTAACGATGAACTTAAAAACGTGGAGATGTAAAGGCAAAATAAAAACATATGCAAGCAGCACGTTCCACAGTTCTAAATACTGCGAGGATAAAGAAGCAACTAAACTGAAATGTTCGGGGCTTCTCCAGATGAACTGTAAAGGGGTGCATAAGAATTAAACTTTGTATTGTTCTTTGGGAGGTGCAAGAAAAAAAAATAGTGTTTGGTTTTGAGGAGCAGCAGCTGTAAAAAATTCTAAAAAATCTTATAAAAGAGATCATTAAGAAGGCGAAGGGCTTCTTCTTTAGATCGAATTAATAAACAAAGACTTGTAGAGGGCATACAGGCTATACAAATTAAAAAGGTGATTTTGGATTTTGGGTAAACCTAAATTATTGATTTCTAAACTTTTGCTCTTGTGCTTGAGCAAAAGTTTAGAATTCAATAATTTAACATCATTTTTATTTACTATTTGTTCGAGAATAAATTTAAAAAACATATTTAATGTCGTTTAATTTGGGTTTAAATCACAAAGAAAGGTTAAACCCTAAGTTAATATTGTAATATTTAGGTTATAATACTAACGTTTAAACATTAAATTAGTTAAATAATAAATAAAAGGAAATATTTCGTCAGAAAACATTTTGGTGGCTTGATTTGCATATCGAGCACAAACAAATACATCTTTTTTATTTACTATTTGTTAGATAATAAATTTAAAAAATATATTAATTTTTGTATTATTTTGGTTTAAGTCACAAGGAAAAGTTAAACCTTAAATCGGTATGGTAATAATATTAAAGTAATAATAATGTTTAAACATTGAATTAGCTTGATAATAAATAAAAGGAAATATGTCGTCAGAAAAAAGTGGCTCGATGTGGCTGAGTTATTATATATTATGATTAAAACTTTTAACAAAATTTGTTAAATTATTAGAGTACTAAAGAAAATAAAATTTGGCAAACTAATTAGAATAAGATAATTTTGAGTATGAGTTGAATAACAATAAAAACAGAGAAAAAAACGCTTTAACAATTTTAAAATACTTAATTTATTGGGAATTAAATTTCTAAAAACAACTAAATTTAGTGTTCAAATCGTGCATAATTGGTTGTTTGACAGTTACCTCGACAATAAATGTTTGACTGTTGGCCGCTGTCGGTGATTTGAAATTAAATTTTATTGAATCATCTTTTAAGTGACTTCTTTAAAGAATTTAGTTCAGATCTTTATATTAAAGCAACGTATTATCGGGGAAAACATTGAAGAGTTATTTTCCAACAAATGGTTAAATTAAGGGAAAGACAAAAAATAAAATTCTTACTATGATTGGATTGAGATAGGCATATAAGAAACGAAGTAGTTACATTAAAAAGTCATGTTAACGGTGCTTCATTTCAGCATTTAATTTAGTTGTTTTTAAAGTTTTCATTGCCACTTAACTGAAAGTTTGAAAATTTAAAGAGCGTTGTGTTTTTTTTTAATCTAATCCATACTTAAAATCATCTTAGTGGATGAACAAAAATGAAATGTGTTTTTTTAAGCCCCGTAATAAAAATGGAGGTTGCCATAAAAAAAAACTATCGATAACGTCTTATTTCCTTCAGGAATTGCCCTGTATATATCAATTTTATATGAAAAAATACGCAAAAAAGTATTAACCTTTATGGGTTTAAGCGTTTTACCAAAATTTATTTTTTAAATTTTTTACGAAATTATACAGAACATACTTTACGAATGCAATGTATTACACGAACTTTGATGGGCCCTTTGTTGGGCGCCAGTTAATAAAAAATATTTCTACGTTAAAAAAATCACAATTTTAACGACTGTTACCTTAGGGTAATTTTAATTTATGGATGTATATTCTTAATTAAGAGTAAATACCTGACAACTTGTTTTATTTTTAAGTATTAAGAATTGGTAATAGTTTATTTAGCTTAAACCTTATCTAGCTTAAACGTTATATATTACAGGTTAAAGAAGCATATAATTTTTTAAGGAAATATAAAACAATTTCTTTAAAAAAGTCTAACCTGATTTGTCAGTTCCACACTAGGTAATCATTTTATCATATGCTTAAATACATTATTCTGCGAACGGCTCTTTTTTAGTAATACAAATTTTACCCAAAAGTGCTCTTGGATTGTTTAATAAAAACCATTTTGTCTTTGTAATAACTAATTATAGTTTTTTGTAATTAATTAACTTTAATACGACCAAACATTTTTTAAAATAATAAAAGGACTTATCTTTACACCCTTAACATAAACCCAAATAAGAAATAATCAACTAAGAGTGATTAGGAACTAATTATTTAATCGAAAACATCACAGATGCGCTTATTTTGTTATGATCAAGAATACAAATATTTACCCGCGGCTGAACTGGAAGTAATCGCTGCTGCTTTATCCAACAACACTTGCTAATTTAATCCACAATATGCATAAATGCAATTCACATGTGTTGTATCACCAAAGCAGGAAATCTCTCATTAAAATCAAACGACAGTGACACCTTTACCTTGCGCGCACAGCGAGGCTTATAAACAATAGAACATACGTCAAAAAACAGCTGAAAGCCCGACCGACCGCGCGCCTTGCTGCCCTGACCAACCGAGAGCAGCGACTGAAACTGAAGGCTGAAAGACTTAGACTAAACTAAACATTTAGGCTGAAAGCGTTTTAGTTTGAATCTCCTGCTCACTCCGCCGTCCTCGCGACCCTCTTCAATCGAGAGATCCATATTTGGCGGCAATGTAGGGGTTGGGGTTAGGGGATGGCTGGATTTGATAGCAGAGGCGCAGAGTAAAGTGGGGGATTATTTTTATTAAGCCTCGATGACATACTTCTCCTTTAAAATATTAGAACACAATTTTAATAGTTTTTTTTTTGTTGTTTTAAGTTATAAAGTAGTTTATCTTGGATTATTAAAACTGAATTATGCTTAAACATAATAAAAGTCTTCTTAATTTAATT
The DNA here is from genome assembly GCA_019359885.1 of Listronotus oregonensis. Lineage (NCBI taxonomy): Eukaryota > Metazoa > Arthropoda > Insecta > Coleoptera > Curculionidae > Listronotus > Listronotus oregonensis. The sequence continues at coordinate 165,052 of JAHBCN010000311.1, forward strand.
AAAAGAAATAGAGATTTCTTGTAAAAGAAAAATCAGAACGCAAAAAGGTTTAAAGGTTTTTGTTTTATTTCAAATCAAAAAATTAGCTAGCCATCAGTAGCGTTAGGAAGTGTTCTATGCTCCCCCAATCACGCACTTTTTTTTAATGGCTACCTTTTACGTGAAATATTTTTTCAGTGCCAACATTTTTAAAAGTGTTTTTGGTTATTTTTAAAGATTTTATTTGTTTTTTTTAGCCATTTACAATTAAAATTGCAACTCTTTTTAAATAAGGTAGCAACTTTTTTATAATAAAAAATAAGAGTAAAATTTAAAATCCCAAAAAATAAGTATATTTTCGGCTAAAAAAAGATCTAATATAATACTTCACCTCTTAATAAATGTAGCAAGAATTGAATTAAACATGTGAAGGATATTATTTCAATGATTAAGAATTTTTACATTTAATTTATTTCAATTATGTCTATTAAAATAGAATGTGCAAAATAATGTATTTACTCTCTTGAAACTTTTTTTGTGCATCAAATTGAGTAATATTTATATTACAACATGTGTGTAGTTGAGCATTTAGTGTCTTTTTGGATATTTTTCGACAATTTTAGCACACCCAACGGTGGGGGAAGGACCAACAATGTTAAAAGGACTAAAAATAAGGGTGTTTTTTTTTGGTACGTTAGAAAATAAAAAATCACCTATCTTGATATAAAAAGTATTTTAGATCATAGTTTATGGTTTTAAGGGGAGAAAGGAACTGGATAAAATAGGTACATCTATCTATAGGTACATATTAAAATTTTTATGTCATCTTGGTTGTGGTTAGTTGTGGTTGGTAGTAAGATACAACCAATAAGCTAACATCATAGATAGAGAAAGCATTTTATTCATAAACGCAATCGAGAGCTCCGGCCAACATGTTTTTGTTTATTACTGGCAATAGAATGGTACAAGCATTGTTTGTACTTGTGAAATGATAATCCAGGAATCATATCCGTCACTTTACTTACTTGGCACTGCCTTATCATTTTAATTTATTAAAAGTATTTACACAAAACTGAAATTTATACAATTGTCACAAAAATTACTCAAACAAAAAAAAAAACATTTAAACTAAAACGCCATACTGAATGTGACATCTGTCGGGCGAAGTCATGGATTCTATAGAGGTAAAGGATCACCCACTCGGTGTTACAAAAATAGCCCTCCAGTTGCAGATGGCGCTGTCTTCCAGAAAGCCGTTTTTAAACTTTACTTTCTATATTGCGGTCAAGGTCATTGGTTCTCATTGGTTCCCTAACCTACATCAGCGCCTCCTAGTGAGGGTCACTTTTTGAGCAAAACAGCCATAAAAGAGGGTGATCCTTTACTTCTCTAGAATCCATGAGCGAATCTGAAGGTGGCGGAAGTACGCTTCTACGAAAAATCCGCTGTTGTCACATTGTCGCAGGTCTTTTAGTAGCTGTCCAAAAAGAAAATAGTATTTTGACATCATTATTTTTTGGTGTTATACTTTATAGTAATAAATATAACAAATATTATTTACAATTTAAAATACAATGGTGGAGTTTATTTTGATATAATTTTTGGAATAAATTAAGTAAAATTTAATCATAATATACTATCAAGTAAATGAAACAGAAACATACTTGGCAGCCAGGCTTTACGACAAAATAGTATCTGTAGTAACCATTTTCCCGGGTTTTGGTGGATTTTATTGTTTCGAGTACAGAGGTTCATTCATCGCTAGGCAGAACCTTAGAATGTGCGTTTATGATGCCACGCTTATGCCAAATCAATGCTTTCTTTAAACTAACAGGTTATTGGATACCACCTTGATGAGATCCTATATTTATCATCTATCTGCTGAAAAGTCACTAGTTTTCAAAATTATGTAAAGAGCTATTGTAAATTAAAAATATGATTTATCCAGTTACTTGTTAATGGTTGGAAGTTGGATATGGCTTTTAATATAGTAAGAAATATAACCAACTTACTTTGCAAGGATCAAAACCTTCAAAATAAAAATGGCCTCGTTGCCTTGCATTTGTATTGGTCAATGATTGTAAAACAATCAAAAAATAATTTAAAAATAATATTTACTTACACTTTTTATTGTATAAATATTAAAACTGGTTTAAAGCTAGAAATTAAAAAAACAAAATTAGCCAAATTTTCTAATATGAATTTAATTACGAAGGTTACGAATTCGCACCGCTATAAGCGGATGCAAACAAAACAAAAAACTTTGCCAACTTACATATTATTATTATATCGAACTTCTTAATTACTGATGGAGTTAACAAAAAATAAAATACTTACTTTGGCCAAGGAGAGCTTCCAAATTACTTACCTGAAAAATAAAAACAACTTTATAGTTTTATATAAAGAAAATTGTTTGTGTTTGCTTAAGCGCATAGGCACTGGTCTATCTAGTTAAAAGATTTTTTTTAGACTTTCATCCGTTTAATTAAATTAGGTAGATAGGTAGGTAGGTAGGTTTAAAGTGAGTGGGTATAACACCCTTCCACCGCGACCGATCGGTCTATTGTGGCTCACATCTCTTTATATTTCTCGCACCAGGTCCAGACTTCTAATAAATCTGATGATCCTGTTGGGAGAGAGATCTTTCACCTTCCCCGGCCACAAGGTGTCATTGCCGAGGATTGCGAATCTTAGTCGTGCCACTGCTGGGCACGAACACAGTATGTGTTCTGCCGATTCATCCCCTTCACTGCACATGCGGCACTCGGCGTCTTCCGCTAGGCCGATCTTGTGCATGTGGTGTTTTAATCTGCAGTGTCCCGTGTATCGTCCCACTAGAGTTTTAAGGTGTACCCTTGATTGCTCCAGTAGTTTGACAGTACATTGTTGGTTCGGTGGGCTTATAAAGGCCTTCGAGTGTCTGAGACCCGGAAGTCCATGCCAGTACCGAAGATTTTCTCTTTGAGTCCAAGCTGATATAAACTGCTTGGCCATTCCATAGGATATACTTTTAACTGATCGGTTCCGGCCCTGTCTGTTGGCAAGGAGGTCTGCGGATTTATTACCATCAAGGCCGATGTATCCAGGTATCCACAGTAATGTAACCTTGTTGTTTTGACCCAGTTTGGTCAGCGCATCCTTGCAATTCCAGACGGTTTTCGAATTGCACCGGCTTTATCCAAGACCCTTAAGAGCTGCTTGACTATCGGAGAATATTTTAACTGTCTTACGTGTGCAGTGCCGATCAACCAGCGATCTAGCACACATCTCAATAGCAAATACCTCCGCTTGAAATATGGTTGCGAGAGTGCCCAGGCTAAAGGAAAACTCTGCCCTCGGCCTCTGTCCATATATTCCAGCTCCAACACCGTCCTTGGTTTTGGAACCGTCGGTGTACCAACAGATGTCAGCCCGGAGCAGGTCGGTCGTTTTTCGACTCCAGTCCTCCCTTTGTGGGTAGACTACACTGTAGGGCCGGTTGTAATTCGTTTAATTAAATTAAACGTTGTGCTTTAATTAAATTTAATTAAATTAAAGCACAACGTTTAAATTTAAAGGAAGTTTTAGTTGTCTTCAGTATTTACCTAAAAGGTACGATTAAATCCAAAATTAACATACCTAATAAAAGTAGGCTTTGTAAATAAAAAATAAATTATAAGATAGTTAAATAATAATATTGGGTTTTTTATTTAATAACAGTCGACTACTTAACTAAACTAATTTATTAAAATTTAAAAAAACAAACATATTTTTTTTTAATTAACAGCTATATTTTTATTATCCAAGTATTTAAACCTTTTTTGATAAGATACTTTAGTTAAGAGACTCTAAAAATTATTTTTTTTTAATCCACGTTACTTGCAATTAAATAACAGTAATTTTACTCCGGTCAATCTAGACATTCAAAGGTACATAAATTTGCATCAAGCTAAAAGTAGATAAAATTGTTTAAAACATAATTAAAAATAAATTTCACAATTCCACATCGTTCAGGTACGTGGAAAAAAAAATTACTCGAGGTCAATGGTCAAAAAAATTGAGTTTTCGCGATTTTCTTCAAAACAATAAGTTTTATCGTAAAATGACTCAAAACAAAAATTGAAGGTTAATAAATTATCAATAAAAAAGGTGAAATCTTTTTTTCCTAAAAGCCACCTCAGTTGCTGTTCATCAGCATCTTTTTTGGATATTTTACCAAGTTTGGCTTGGTTATCAGCTAGACCCAAAAGATTGAGGTTGGAAAGTGGTCGATGATACATTAGAACCATTTCCGACTTTACTCCCATATGCGCTGGAAAAACTGCTAAACACAATTTTTTTCAACTATAAAAAGGGATGCAGTGCTAAATGTGTTTGCAAAGAAGTTGGACTGTTTTGTTCTCTGGCATGCACGAATTGTCTAGGCCGGTCGTGTTTTAATGTTGAATCACCAACAGCAGAGGATTCGTTTGATACTGACGAACAGACATGCGATACATCGCTATTGACGCAATTCTTTTACACCCAGGATGATGAAGAAGAAGGAGATAAAGAAGAAGAAGAAGATTAAGAAAAAGAACAACAAAAAGAAGTAATTAAGGATTATGAATCGGACGAATACATGTTTCTACTGTTTTTTAATTTCCATCGCTTTTATCAATTCCAACCCTTGCGAATATCTGTTATTATGCAATCTCCAATTAAACAGAAGCACAACAGACCTGTAAAATAGGTCTACTGGGAAAAGCACGTTAAAAAAACGCGCTGAGTACACTACCTCAGAAGTGGCGTGGAAACGTGTGCATACAATGACGCTTACAACTTTTTGAATCGTTATATCACAGGAACCGCGGAATTTAGAAAAACAAGTATTAATACTTTTTTATGGATGATTTTATGATCTACAATTTTTGTCATAAGTAATCTTACAATAAAACTTACCGTTTTAAAGAAAATCACAAAAGACCCATTTTTTGACCTTTGATCTCGACTAATTTTTTTCCCACCTTCTTCTTCTCCTTCCTGGGAGCCGTCTCTCACTACCGGAGGCAGCGCAGCCTCTTGGGCTTTTTGTGCCTAATGCCTTTTATACCAAACCTCCCATTAATCTAGTTCCTTATACAAGTCTGTATAATCCCGAGACTGGCTGGTTGATATATTCCTGTGGGCTCATTTTCGGTTGCCCAAATAATGCCTGTCTCTTGTGATTTAACGCTTCACATTCACACAGTATGGCTGTTTCTTCCCCTTCGTCGCACAATCTGGAACTTGGGTTCCCATTGTATGAGCCTATCTTGTGTAGGTGTCCTCTTTGGTTATCGTGCCTGCCCTTTTAGCAACCCTACTGTTATGCGTCTTTTATAGTCTTTTCCTACTTTGTCTTAGTAGTTCTTCCTTCGTTCTTTTTGATGGGCCCCTTAAGAAGCTTTTTCCATGTCTTACTCTACTGAGGTTTTCCCAGTATTCCTCGTGTATGTTTCGGATCCACTCCCTGGTTTGCCCTCGTGCTGTGGTTTTGGTCACTTCAAGAGCAAGGTTCTGGTCCAAAGTATGGTGTGGATGATCCATGCCTCGCTAGCTCATCCGCTTTTTCGTTGCCTTCTATTTCCGAATGTCCTGGTACCCACAGAAGAGTTACTCTGTTGCGTTCTCCCAGGACTGTGTTATTATGCAGATCCGCTTGTTTTTGTAAGCCTTCCTATTATTTTCTTTTGCACAGTGCAGTAAAGCATATATTTCTGTTTGAAATACAGAACTGTGTGTTGCTAGTGGAATGGAGAATTGTGAATTCCTTTCACTGTACACGCCCGCTCCAGTTTCCTGCTCGGTTTTCGAGCCATCCGTATACCCGATGATGCCGGGGAGATCGTGTTGCTGCCACTTACTTCGATCTGGAATTTTTCCACCTACCGGAACGATTATTTTCTGGTCCAATTTGACCGGACTATTTTGCGATTCCAAAGGAACTCAATGTCAATCTGCCCACTTGTGTATCCGTTATTTGTTTATCCGTATTTTATAACCTATAACTGGTACGGTTAAGATAGCGATTTAAAATTCCAACTTATAATTTTTAGTGTGATTTTCCAAAGTCATTTATTTTCCTAAGGCCTAAGTAGTTATTTGAGAACTCAAAATATTTTCATTAAAATGAAAATATACGTATATAACAAAGTAAACTACGCAAAGAGTTTAGCCATATCACCTTGGAAGTCGGTAGTACGTCTACCAAATTCTTACACGCCGAGTTGCTATTTACGTGACCCCTCTAGGGGTCCTAAGCAGTCCAATAAAGTAGATATACCTATGCACTTAGGTGCACAAAATTTGGTATGTAAGTACAGTTTTCATTGGGAATCCTGGAAAAATTTAAAACATCCTAAAGCGGTCATACATGCCCGAACATACTCGGCTCGTCGAAATTTCCACGAACCCAACTTCAAACTGAGCATGTTTGCGATTGCCATACATGTCCATGCTCTACTGCGCCAACATCAGTTCAAAATTTAATTCCGCGAGCCTCATTACTATGGCGTTAAATATACCCGATGATGTCTCCAACCGTGCCGGGAGATCGTGTTGCTGCCACTTACTTCGATCTGGAATTTTTGCACCTACCGGAACGATTATTTTCTGGTCCAATTTGACCGGACTATTTTGGGATTCTAAAGAAATTCAATGTCAATCTGCCCACTTGTGTATCCGTTATTTGTTTATCCGTATTTTATAACCTATAACTGGTACGGTTCTGTCAAAATATGATATATATATTTCTTTATACATTGTTAACGTACATTAGGCTAAGCTAAACTAAAGTCTAAGTAAAATGCTCCATGCGTGCCGGCATTTTTATTGCCTTTATGGGCAACGTCGTAAGGAAATTTTAACTTTTAGACTGGTTATTCAAAAATTTAGTCTTAATAGGTTCAATAAAATAAAATAATTTTAGACTAGGCAAGTAAATTTTAGACTGTTTGTTATTAATAAATATTTTAACATATTTTAATTTTTTTTTTTGTATAAAGTAAGTTTTAGGAGCCTTAAAGAAATCTTGTGCGAATGATTATCGTAAAACACGAGAATTTTTTTGTTGTTTTTAAGTAGTTTAACTTTTTCTTCCTTTTCGGCAAACATGGTTAAAACTTGAGCTATTCAAAAAATGAGATCTGTAGAAAATATCAAAGTAAAACAGCCGAATATTTCATAAAGCGTAAGAATTGGGTCTTTTTTTTTTAATCTAAGCGGAGAAACAACACACCCACGTTTTTAAAAGTAAAGTTTATATTTTATCCTCCATGGTAAGCTTATAACAAAAACAACACCCACTTGGAAAGTTGACATATGAATGACTTTAAGCTTTACCGGTTTTTCCAAGTTGACTTCAAAAACTTAAAAACCACAACACTATCCACTTAAAGATATTCTGAGCCGAAATACTTCGCATTGCAGTTAAAGTTAAAACGGAAAACACGTAAGCATAAAAGTTTATTTTAACCGGATTAGAAGTTTATAGTTTCATGTATTCAATTAACCTTAAATTGTATTTTTTTTTCTTATTAAACCTTTTAGGTTTCTTTAAGCAATATAGAAATAAGGTTGGCATAAATTAGCTGTCATGGCCGAGCTAGTCAATATGTACTGCTTTTAGGTTACAACTTTAATTTAATTAATTTTTAGATCGTGTAAATATTGTGGAAGCAGATAAAAAGCACATATTGCCTCTTATACTAATAAAAAGATTATTTTTTAAATTTAATTTTTTAAACTAAATAGAAATTAAGATAGCGATTTTAAATTCCAACTTATAATTTTTAGTGTGGTTTTCCAAAGTCATTTATTTTCCTAAGGCCTAAGTAGTTATTTGAGAACTCAAAATATTTTCATTAAAATGGAGATATACATATATAACAAAGTAAACTACGCAAAGAGTTTAGCCATATCACCTTGGAAATCGGTAGTACGACTACCAAATTCTTAACGCTGAGTTGTTATTTACGTGACCCCTCTAGGGGTCCTAAGCAGTCCAATAAAGTAGATATACCTATGCACTTAGGTGCACAAAATTTTGGATGTAAGTATAGTTTTCATTTGGAATCCTGGAAAAATTTAAAACATCTTAAATGAGATCTCCAACAGGCGCGAATCCACCACCCACCGTTCTAGGCACTGTGGGCATGTCCACAACCCCAATTTACTAGTTGTAACCGGTAAAGTCTCGCTTTCACTGTCTATTGAGATCGATAGGCTGATGATAAAAACGCTACGACTGACTAGCCTTAAAAAAATCGTGCGTGATTTGGAACGCAGCCGTTCCACTAAAACTTCCAAGCGACAGAGCAAGCAAAACAGTTGGATGTAACATTAAAATTTCCACGTACAATTTCAAGGCAAACAAACAGGTGCATTTATAATGCGAAATTGGTGGAAGAGTACTTTCGGAAATCAGTATACATACCTCCGTTACATTCAATTATGAATGATTCGGAGGACTGATTAGTTTTTATACCTATCCCAATTGACAGGAATTTGGATATCGATATTGTAAAAGTGAAAAAAGCGTTTTACATGTACTGCCAGTTCATTAGCGATAATGAATCGACAGTTTTAAATGAATACCGACTCTGGATGACCAAATGGAAAAAAAAATCTAAAGATAACTTGGTCATACCAGAGTTGATAGCTAATCTTATTGAGGCGTGCGACCAAGATTTGCACCCAAACATAAAAAAATTTCTACAAATTTTGGCCACACTCCCGGTCAGCGTAGCTAACGCGGAAAGATCGTTTTCAACTCTCCGTAGGATCAAATCTTGGTTGCGCGCCTGAATGTCTACGAAATAATTAATGTTTTTGCAAAAAAAGACGCGTAAGCTTAAATTTGTAATTTAAGCATTTATTTATAGTTTGTAGTATAGAAAAATGTCTAAATTACAAATTAAAATGCATATTTAAAAGAACTAGCACTGATTATTTTTATATCAAGCTTAAATTTGTATTTTAAGAATTAACCTATATTGTATACTGTACAGATAAATAAATAAATTAAAAATTTAAGTTTATGCTTTAAGCTTCCCAAAGAATATGCTTACTGAAAAAAAATTGGACTTTCTATACAAAGCTGCTGCTGCGGATGCTAACTTTGTATGGGAAGCAGAATTTTTAAATTAATTTCGGTATATGGTGTCTTTGGGAAAACTGCTTAGATTAGAAACTCTAAGTCCATGGACTTAGAGCAAATACTTCATACCATGGTATGAAGGATTCAGTAAATTCGGCTAGCACCCTATATACTATACTATAATATTATAAAGAGTCAAAGATTTTTATTTTGGGATGTTTTTAAACCATATACTCAAAAACTGCTGAACCGGTTTCCAATTTTAATACCGTTAAAGTACTACATTTTTACTGGTTGTGGGTAACATAAGCTATAAAAAATAAATATTCACTCGTGTGAAGCCGGGACATGTTGCTAGTTTCTGATAGATATTTAATGTAAAATGGTGTTTATTTAAGTTTGTAATCAATGATTTAATTAAAGATGTAAAAAAATATTAAAAGCGTTCAAAACGTACCTAAGTCCATGATTGTTCATGCATGAGTTCGTACTCCGATTCGCACTTTTCCGATATTTGGGTGGCTGTGCCCACAAATATTTTTGATGGCTGGATCTGCGCCTGACCTCCAACCCCCAAAGAAGGGCATGAATATACCAATAACTTTTTTGACAAAATGGTGAATAGATTTTAGAACTTAGCAATTCGGTTAAGCGCACATAGTGGTAGGGGAGCTGGTGAACAATTTTAAGTAGGTTCTTCAATTAAAAAGTTCAAAGGTTGGTAGGGGGCCGGCACGGGACTTAAAGTCTCGTGCCAATAAACTACCCCTTACTTCATTAAAGAAACCCACGGTACATAAGTGCTTGGACTCTTTGTGGAATGTCCCAAGCTAAAAAAAATATAAGGTATAGAATCTTTTCTTGGGACTTTATTTTTTTGAAAATTCAAAACAATGTTTTTTTAATTTAATTGATTAACTTACTCTTCACACATGTTTGGAGTCATTTGCAAAAAATCGTCCGTGGACATAGCAAATTCACAGTAAATTACACAAAAACCATTTACTAATGCAATGTAAAATGCATTGAATTGACGGTTAGTTTTTTAATTTAACAAAAAGACTGTAAATGCAGTCAAACGGTCAACATAGTACCAAAATTTTACATTTTTTCGAAATAGACAAAATATTTACTATTCTTGAATCCTTCAGAATATACAGCGTAACCCAATAAAAACGTTAAAACACCTATTTTTCGTAATATTGGTGTTTGAAAAAAAATGCCCGATTCCATCGATTTTTATTTCAAGGGGGAAATATTTATACCTATGTCTCTTTAAGCCTCTAGCGGGGTTAGGGTCAAACTCCTAAATCTTTGATGGGATTAGGGGTCAAGTGATAACTCGTTTAAAAGGTTTTTAAAGTATTTTATTAAAGCTTTTTTAGTAATTAAATCCGGTCCAGTCATTTCGATAAAAATGCGTTTTTAAACTAATGAAAGTAATATTTTTCCAATTTTATTACTATTTAAAATTTTGTAGTTAAAACGACTTTTATCTAGGAGGTAATTTATGTGTTTTTTAAAATACTATACTATTTAACATAAGATAGGAAAACATTAAATGTTTTTTTCGATATCTATAAAGTTGCTCTTATTTCATTCTTTAAAAAAAAGCTATAAATTTTACGCACATTTACACAAATTGCACAGCTCCACAAATAAAAAAAGGTGTTGGTCCGAAAGACTAGACCATGGTATCTTTATGTTTTTGGGATCGCTAAATCTAAATCCGGTTTTAGTTTGACCCCATCAGTTCAGGGTCAAGGGTATTTCAAGGTTAAATCTGCAAAATTAATCGCAACTAAATTTAAGGAGTGCATACTTATGTTTTAGAGGTTGCTGAATACGAATCCGTGGTCAGTTTGACCCCATCAAATTTGGTTTTGATTTGACCTTAAAATTCCCTTGACCCTGACCTGATGGGTTTAAACTGACCTTGGATTCGGATTTAGCCACCCCAAAAACATGAAAATACCATGGTCAAGTCTCTCAGACCTTCAATTTGTTTGTAGGGCATTTCAAGGTCAAATCACAACCAAATTTAATGTAGTTAAACTGACCATGAATTCGTACTTAGCGATCTCAAAAACACAAATATACATTGTTTAAATTTGGTTGCGATTAATTTTGCAAATTTGACCTTGAAATGCCCTTTACCCTGACCTGATGGGGTCAAACTGATTCAGCGACAACAAAAACATAAAGATACACAGTTCCTTTTTGACCTCCGATCAGTGAAGTGCTCGCGATAAAAAAACTACATAGTTTTTTTCCGGGAAGGCTGGTAAAGGCGCTGTATCAACAGCTTTTGCCATCGAGGATCAAGGAGAAACTCAAGCCAAACGATGGAGTCCTTCTTCTGGGGCTAAGCGCTGTGAACGAAGATTCCTATACCTGTTCCTTTCTGAGGGCCCCACGCACGAGGGATTTTCCTAATGGCGGAAGATGGTTGCTCGCTCAGCAGGGAGGGGCAGTACTGACAGAAAACGGTTATGCGTGATACCAGAAGCAGTCCCTGGTCGGATCGCCATTGTTTGTGCCCTGCATCGATAACTTTTTTTGTTTAGACTTTAAGTTTTGGAAAAGTTCGGAATTTCTGGGGGTTACAGAGCCCGACGATCCAGAAGTTCCAATTACAAAGCTCGGGAAGGCTCACGTTGACAACAACGTGTGTCTGGAACTGGGAGAGCTGGCTGAACGTTCACCGACGGAGGCCAAGAAAAGTGAAAGCAAAGCAACATAAAGATGTAATAGTCAAACCTTTTTTTTTCTTTTGTACGTATGTAGGTAGGTATTTCTGCCATGCTTGTGTAAAAGATCTACTAAGGCAATTATATTTCTATCTTGTTTTATTAGTGAAAGGAATAAATTATGTACATTTAATTTATTCCATTCAGTATGTCCTCTACATTTTTTAGTGACAATCCCGGTTTAGAATTATGGCAACTCAAAAACGAATTTTTCAAATGAAAATATTGGGAAACGATACTTGAACTAAGCTTTACCTGTTTTTAAGTGGATGTACGTCATAACAGGCCTTTTCTGGCTTGAGTACAAGACCAAATTGATTAAAAATCGTATAATGCATTACACTTGCTAAAAAATAGCAATAAACAAATAAACCCAAAAGAAAGTAGCTTTTTTGCATGATTTTCTGGACCTTTTAGATTTCCTTAAGAACCTGCATAAATGGCCAGAAGAAAATTTATGCTGTGATGAAACATCATGCCAGTTTTTGTTAAAACATGTTTGATTGTTTATTCACAATAATAAATGCATTTCTAATAAAAAATGGACAATTTTGCACGCATACACTTAGAATATAAGACTAAAGACATTTGATTGTTTTTCACATATACTAAAGATATTAAACTTTTAGAAGCTAAACTAAATGTTTTGTGCACCCTCAACAATAGTATAAATTATATTTTTTTTTTTGCTTATGAACAGATTGAATATCTCTGCTAATTTGCAAATGGTTACCGAAATAGAAGCTGTTTAAGTGGACAGGCGTTTAGGGTAAATCTATAAACAATTCAAAAATATAAAATTTTTACCTATTTTTTATATTAAACTATTATTGTTTTATTTTAATTTACATTTTACTTATAAAATAATTTCAGAGCAAAAAAAAATATTTCTAATTGTTTAAACAAAGAAATGTTCATAACTTAAAATAATTGATGAGAGCGAAGAGCTTTAAAAGCTTAAGATATTTAGTATCTGTAAAAAAAAACAAATATTCAAGTCCCACACTCTGAACCTTACCCAATTTGCAAACTTGTCCAAATTTTTTTCCGACCAATTATACAATGAAAGAAATACGCTTTTTATTCTTTATTTTTGATTTATTGCTTTTGCAATAAGTGTAATAAATTTTGCGATTTGTAACCAATTCTATCTTGTAGGAAATTTAATTGCGAAACTTTTTTTTGTCCAAATTTCAACTTCTACTACCAATAATTACAATGCTATGAGCGATTAAATTGGAACTATGGGCTTTTTTTTTCACATTTTGTTTATTAAAAATATTTTCCGTTTCTGAGGGAAAGCATATAATAATTCCTGTTATATACATTTATTAAAAGGATTTCCAAAAAAAAATATGCCTGCTACCTTGACATCAAATAACTTTAGTTTTTGGTATAACTATGAAAGTTGCTATAGGCACTAGGCAATCAAGTACAGATTTTGTCAAATGCTGCAACCAATTATAAAAGCTTATAAATTTCACCAATGTTACCAAATATAGACTTTTTTTATTTTTACCCGTAAAGTATTTTTTCTATTATGGCCTTATAAACTGGTATTTTGATTACATGTTACATATGTAGGAAGTAAAATTTATAAAACTCAGTCGGAATCTCAAGATAATTCGTGTCAACGTATAATTAATGAATAAAACAATATTACGTTTAAAATATAACAGATTATCCAAAACCATTTTGTTTCCAACCATCATTGCTGCATTGCATAATGTTAGATAATACTTTAAAAAATTTAAACATAAATTTGCCAAAATATTGTTAAAACTTTTAAAACAAAAAAAAATCCAAAGAATTCATCGGTGACATCAGCGGCAACATATCTAACGATATACACCCTATTTAATTTGTGACCTTCATATTTAAAAATGCTAATCCTAATGTTATTTAAAATGAGTTTTTTGTTTAAAAGGATAAACCATAATATTTTTAACCATTTGCCACAAATAATGCTTTTGTTTATGTTTATCCACCGGGAAAAAAACTATAAATTAGATAAGGTTACGTACATAATTAGTTTATTATGCAAAACTTCGTAAGATCTACGTAAAATAACGGATATATTTAAACACCATTCATCCTTTGTCTGATGAAAACACTCAGTTTGTAAAATACACCCATTGGTTTTATCAAATATTTAAATAATGTAGCAATATGTACCTATGTGGGCCAACAAGTTATTTAGAAAGCGTAGTGCAAATAAAGTTATGTAGAGCGTAAAACAGTCACTAAAAAACAAATATAGAAAATCACAAGAATTTCTGCTATTAAAGCATCATTTTCAGCTTCCATTTCCATAGGTACTTAAACTTCCAAAGGGAAAATAAATTAATCACTTTTTCTTATTCTATTAAAAAAATAAAAATAAAAGAAGGGTTTTTCATCAGCTAGAGAGCTGCGTTTTAGTGATTCACTTTTTACAGTATATATATATATATATATATATATATATATATATATATATATATATATATATATATATATATATATATATATATATATATATATATATATATATATATATACAGTGCCTTCATTAATGTTTGTAAACCACGTGACCACGCGATTTTGGTTTGTAAAAGTGGCTTCACTGCTTGGTTTCTTTCCTATTAACAATGTTGCCAAGATGAAAAAATGTTCATAAAGTTTTTGCCTACATTTATTTTTTTCTTTGACAATTTACCAGCTTCTAAACTACGAACAAAGCAAAAAATGTGTAAATCAAAATTACTGATTATAATAACCTCCTAAAATGTTAAAATTCCAAAAAAATCAAAATCAGTGCAGGTTAGTGGTCAAAAGAACACACCTTTCATGAGGAAAAATATTAGTATTGGCAACACAGCAAGCTCTTTTTGGCAGTAGACTTGATTGACACTACTGACAGACCATTGTTGGCGTTAGCGGTATTTGTTTTTTAGATAGTTTCTTTTTGGAATAGTTTTAGATTTTGTGGATCAAATTATGTACGAAAACGAACCTTACAAGCTTAAAACAGTTCTTTTCAGAACTACTTTGCATATTTCGAGTTTTAAAGGTAAGTTACATGTCTTTTTGTTATTGAGGTTAAGTAAATAAAACTGTTTTGTTTGCTTTTAGAAAATGTTTAAAATGTGGATTGCGGAACAAGATGCCTTTATAATAATGGCACATTTTAGAAGTGCAACTCGTAATGAGGATGGAACTTGGTCATATTCTCTCCAAAGTTGCATGGACAGTTTAAAGAAAAGTTTCCTGACAATCTTGTTGAGTACGAAACATTTGTCCATCACAGACATGTGCTAATCAATCGCTTTGAAAACAAGAATTGCATTTGTAAGGGCAAGTCCACTGGAAGGCCTACCGTGCTTACAGAACCTGTTCTTGATATACATGCCCAAATGGAGCACATTCCTAACAAATCAGTGGAGAAGTTGTCTACTCAGACTGGTAAGGATACTATTTTAAATAAAAATTAAAATTTATGTTTACAGTACCATACATTTTTTTTTAGAAATGTTTGTTGGTACTTGCCATAAAACACTAACCACAAAATTGGAAATGCATCCATATAAGGTCACAGTATTGCAAGAATTTCTTTCACCAGATTTTTGAAAGAGGGTACAGTTTTGTCAATGGTGTAATGATATTCTTAACCATGAAAGATGTTTTGGACCGTACTTTCTTCTCTGATGAAGCGTGTTTCATTTGTCCGGTTAAAATATTTGGAATTTTTTGTACATTGTTTTATCTTAATTTCTGTTAGCATGTAATAATTTCTATTATTATGTAATATTTGCCGTGTAAAAGTGTAATTTATTAATAATGTAAAAATTAATCTAAGTCATGTCCATCATTTTAAGTCAAGTAGTTTTATTTAAATATAAATAAACTGTGTAAACTACGAGTTAATGTGACTTGAATTTTTCTATTAAGTTTAAATTAACAAAAATCCAAAGGTATAATAAAAATTATTAACGGATCTTCGCCAGACCCAACATAGTCAAGGGAACATGGCACCAAAATAGGCCTTACGAGGGATTTTTTGTGCAGTAAAGGTATGTTTCCTTCCACGCGGCCGTCGCATGCGGCCGCCGTTTAATCAGGTGGTTTCTTAGGACCGCGGCTCAAACTCGCAATAGCAAAATTATTAGTGTAAAGGGAATAATCTTTGGTAAGAGTCGTGATGGATGATCTAGCAATATATTTATTATTAGAAGAAAAAGAGGATAACGAAATACTATTACAATTAGCCAACCTGAAACATAGCAATGCCCCTATAAATCCAATATTTCAGCAAAGACGCGATGAGGGTTGTTATACTACATTAATAAATCGACATCTGTAACAGGATGAAGTAAAATTTAGAAAATATTTTGGACTGAATAAAGCAGAGTTTACTTTTATTCTTGACTTAATAAAAGACGATATAAAGTCCGAGCCAGACAACAGAGTTGAATATCCAATAACCCCAGAGGAAAAATTAGCCATTGTATTAAGGTAAATCTGTACAGGGTGTACCAAATTCGAGTCTTATCATTAGGATGTGGGAAACTTGAAAAGATACGAGGTCGGTTAAATGAAGAACTTTAAAATTTTCGAATACTTACTTTTGGAAAAAACCGATTATTCGCGATTTCGTTTTTATTTTCTTATAACTTTATTTGAATGGATGTAACAAAATAACTTTTACATTTCCATTGCTACTTTTTCTGTTCTACAAGATAGTGTTATTAGATTTATACACCGACGTTTCGTCTTTGAGCTCCCATCATTAACTGTTTTTTTTTAATACGGGCCTGGATTTTTTTATTATGTATTTTAGGAGCTATAAAGTTCCCAAAACCAATAATGTATTGTACTTATTCGAAAAATTTATATTAATGGCAATTTTCATAGAAAACCATATGTTAGAGAGAGTCAGACAATATATTTTTGGCAGGATCTTAGGAAAACATTAAACTGATTTTTTTGAATAAGTGCGAAACATCATTGGATTTGGGATCTTAAAAGCTCTTAAAATATGTAATAAAAAATCCAGGACCTCATTTAAAAAATAGAGTTTTAATTTTTAGCAATTAAAAAAAAACACCAGACATTCCACACAAAACAACACAAACAAAATATCAGTCGCAGACACGACTGCGACTACACTGCTTCTTCAGCAGTTCAGTCGCATCAATCGCAGTCGTCGACAGCGGACCCATACGACGGCCGCTTGGAACAAACCAGGCATATTTAAAAACATGAGTAGGAGTGCTTGAACGTAGTGCGTTAGTCGCATGCGGCGGCCGCGTGG
Organism: Listronotus oregonensis; assembly: GCA_019359885.1. NCBI lineage: Eukaryota > Metazoa > Arthropoda > Insecta > Coleoptera > Curculionidae > Listronotus > Listronotus oregonensis. The sequence goes on from JAHBCN010000311.1 coordinate 182,171, forward strand.
AAGGAAACGTACCTTTAGATGGATTCAAATGCGGTTTCTTGCATTCAATTTGTATGAACATATAGAAACTTTGTAAACAAATTTAATTAATGGGAAATAAATAACTGCATTTTTGCATTAGAAAAATGCGTTTTCGAAATGCAAAGAATTATAACTAGGTAAATAATAATGAAAAATGGGCTCGACTTTGTTACTCGAAGGTTTTCGAGGTCCTTGAACACGCATATTGACAAGGGCCTGCAAAGTATCTGGTTCGCGCAAAGGATGGTGTAGGTAAATGTTGTCTTCTAAAGTTTTACAACAAATCCTGCACAGTCGATTCAACTGTCGTAAAACTCCACTAGACCACGTTTACACTATCCTTAGCGCGAACCAGGTACTCCGTAGGCCCTTGCCAATCTCATAGTCAGCGTGTCAGCGACCTCTGTCAGAAACTCACTAGTAACAAATTCTCATTTCCATCATTATTTACGTAGTTATAAATTTTTTATAATTGCAAACCTTAAAATGCAATTTAAAAATGACTTTTTTTAACGCAGAAATGCAGGTTTTCATTTTCTAATAATTAAATTTGTTCACAAAGTTTGTAGGCCTTGATACGAATCGAATGAAAAAAACCGCATTCAAATCCATCTTACTGCACAAAAAATCCCTCGTTTCCTTGACTAAAATTTTTGTACCTACATCTAGCAAATTAAATTATTGAGAAACAAGAGACTCAAAACTAAATGCATACAAAAATTATCCAAAAAGGCTGTTGTAACGTGGTTCAAATTACTATTACTTGAAAAAATTATAGTTGCCTAAAAAAAATGTTTTTGACATTTAAATATCGATTTTAAAATGCACGCCGCCAATGAATATTTCTAGGGATATTTTATTAAATTTTGTGCAACCTCTGAATAGGCAACCCGCAACATTTTTGGTCACGTGGTTTACAAACATTAATGAAGGCCCTGTATATATATATATATATATATATATATATATATATATATATATATATATATATATATATATATATATATATATATATATATATATATATATATATATATATATATATATATATATATATATATATAATATATAGATATATAGTTCTAGGTATCCAGAATTGGTACGAATTTTCACAGAAGAGAAGGCCACCATTGCGGAACTGCTAGGAATTATCGCCAACCGGAGTGGTCCTCTCAGTCGATTAGATATGAGAACTATTATTGCAAAATATCCCGAAAAACAGAAAAAAGTTTCGGTTTATAAAAACAAGACTTTTAAAACAAATTTTGTTAGTTTTTTTATTCAGAGAAACAATCTGTCTGCCCGTCTAGCTTCCAATATTAAAAGATCTAGCTCATCCGTGGATCGTGAAGACATTTTAATTATTTTTGAAAATTTAATGAAGCTTTAAATTATGCGGATAACTGTATTATTTATAACTGTTATAAGAGAAATTCTACCGATGATCCAGGAACAAAAAAGGTCGTAGTTCCGTGAAACACCAAGAGAGTTGAAATAATTCAAAATTACTCGCCCACCTTCATTAGTAGCATGGTGTGTGGAAATGCAAATGGTGATTTGTTGCCCCCTATGCCAATCTGCCAATTTATATGAGAGCTGAACAGAAGGCGGCCCTACTGGGACTAAGAATACCCTAGCCCTAGAAGATGGTTCGATATGAACCTCCTTGAGGTGTTTTTTTTTTATCTTTTTGACTCATATTAAGGAATTTCGAAAACCCAAAGCTTCAACTATTGTGGTAGACGATAATCTATCTAGGCATTTTTCGCCTGCATTCATTGAACCTTGCAATAAGAATGATCCATAGAATCTTTTCCGCCTATTGCCACTCACTTAATGCAACCAGTTGATGTGGCTGTATTTGGGCCCATAAAAAGGTGTTTGAAAAAGATTGTTGACCAGTGAAGAAAAGAAAGTTTTTATCCTGGTAACTAGCTTAAAGAACAGTTCTTCATTTGCTTTCCAGAATATGGAAGGGCATCTACAGGGTTTAGGGTAACAGGGCTTTTCCCGCCTAATCCAAACGAGGATTTCCAGATAACATAACAATTTACAAAAAAATAGTAAAGAAAATGAGGGAAGAAATTTTACGCTGGCAAAAATTTCGCCTCAGATACAACAAACGCAGTTAAAGCAGTTTTAGCTACATATTTATTCTGCCTTGAATTACTGATTATTTTGCAGAGCGAGTCAAAAAAAGAAAATAAAAAATAAAATATTAATTCGGCCCAGAGAAAAAAGTGAGAGGCAAAGAAACAGCCAGTCAAATTCAAAATGTGGAATTTACATGTGAAACTAAAAACACTATAAGAAAAGAGCTAAATAAATCAGATGTGTTCAGCGTTTAAAATGCATCTGTGGTCCTTGCAACACTGAAAGTCAAGATCCTTATAATAAGCGTGAAAGCTGCAAAAACTCAAAGGACGAGTACCACGAAGACATTGGCGACTCCGATGTTGACAAATATTATGTTCCAGGTTAATATTGGGATGTTTAAAATTAAGAAGTTTCTATTTTCCCAAATTAAATAGTAACATGTTACGTTAGATTAGAATAAACAATATACTTGTTTCATAAAATAAAAGTTTTTGTTTTTAAGCTCTGTTCCTTAATTTTTTATTGTAACTAATAAATTAATAACAAATACCAAAAAAGTACTAAAGCCTCATTTTAGTTTGTATAGTTTGACTAGGGGTAAACGCGGGCACTAAACGCATCTATTTTGTTATTTTCACTGACTTTTTCAAAAGTGTCCAAGTAGTCCTAACAACGGGGCAACTTGGGCACTATATTATTATATTTTTATTTTTATTTTGAGCATATTTCAGGATTTAGGGTCTTAAATGTATTAGTCGTTATATTTTAGCATCGTCGCGTCGGTAAAGAACATTTATTTGAAATCAAATATTGACTAGTTTTAAAGTCAAACTTAATTTAATCTCAAAAAGCAATGCTAAAAAGGTTTACAAGTAACCTGGGTTTACGGTATACTTTCTGCAATAATCTAGATTAAATGTGTTTTTTTTTATAAGGCCATCAACAGTGCCCACTAAATGCCGGGATATTTGGGGTAAAACTTACAGTACTTGCTTTAAAAAGCCACAACATACCAGGTATATATATATATATATATATATATATATATATATATATATATATATATATATATATATATATATATATATATATATATATATAATATATATATATATATATATATATATATCATCTTAAAAAACAAAGAAACACTTTGCTTTCGTAAAGACTAAAAAATAAAAGATAAGTATGGCAAAAGGTTAGGTTTGTTTAGAAATAGATTCTATAAGATATTGCTTAAAAATGGTTATAAACGATTAGTCCTGGCAAGTAAGTTGTTACTTTTAATTTTTGTTTAATTAGGGCACGTAGTATTATCAGATTAATGTTATTGGAGTGGCGTGGCCATTTCGGCGTCGCCGTTTGGAGATCGAACCAAGTCACCGGCGGCCATTTTGGCGTCGGAGTAACGCTTATTATCTTGCAGTTTCAAAATTATTTTACCTACCAGATAAAATAGGTGCAGACCATCCAACTCTATGGAATTTAATAGATGGGTTGCATCAGGTGCACAAAGGTGGAGATGTTCAATTCGAGCAACGTTTAGCAGGTTATCTTCCACCTATGAAATTTAAATAAAAAGGACGTGGATTTCACGGCTTATTGAAGATTTTGATATGAACGGGAATTTTTAAGTATATCTTAGAGAACTTGCATAACTAACCACAACTAACCACACGTAAATACTTTATTTTAATTTATGTTAGGTTAAATATAAATACATATGTAATTAATATATAGACAAACCTTTTTTTTAAACAGTAATTTTAATTTCGGTATAAATTTGAAAGAGAAACAATAGTATAATTCTCAAATATATTTTTTATTTACACGGGTTACCTAGCTGACCTACAATAACCTCCGACGCCGAAATGGCCGGTGTCGGAAGACGGCGACTTGGTTTGACGTCCAAACGGCGACTTTGAAATGGCAACGATAACAGCCCAGTACGTTATATAGCTGCAAAGCACTTAAATAATATAAAAGAACACAAGAAAACTAATACATCTACTTGGGTAACCCGAACAATCCAGAACTAATACAAAAGGAGTAACCGAAAAGGACAGTATGCTGCAAAGTAAGAACATAAATCCACCCCTTTAATTTACCATCCAACCAACTATTACACTGCAATAAATCCTACCCTTATAAAATCTTCTTTTTTATATATTTTTTAGTGTAAATAACTTTAAAATCCACATAAATTGTATTGATATGTTATAAAAAAGATATTATTTAAATAAATATGTGTATTCATAACTTATCTATGTTTTAACTGAACAGACCTATAAGTCAAAATTTTAATTTTATCCACATCACCCCTTTGTTTATTTAAAAACCCTTATTATTTTCTGGTATTAACTTGACAAAAAGGCCTAAAGCTATACTTATTAAAAATTGCCATTTTGCGCCTATGCAATAAAACTAATAAAGCTATATTTTTAAATAATATTAATTATCTTGCATGCTTTTTTACAAAAATAATGTTTTATACTTATTATCGTTTGTACAGCCCTGTGTATTTTTAATCCCTGTGTTTTTCAAGCATGCCAACACAATCTTAATCACGTAGCCTCATTAATTATGTCGCGCCTTTGCCTGGCTCTGTCTTTCCAGAGCCTCTCTGGAAATTTATGTCTCTTAATCTGAGAAGATATTCACGGGAACGAATGTCGGAGCCAACGCATTTACTCTAGGGAATTATGGACAAGACATGACGGTTATATTTCTGCTTTCTTAAGCCCTATGACGCTAAAAAGTTTGTGTGTTATGCTTCGTCTATGCTTTTAAATTGCCCACTTTACGTTTTACGATTCTATATGTCAGTAATTAAAAGTTTCTTACGAGTTTTTTTTTAATTGCTTTTTTGATTGCACAGCTTGCCAAACAGCTTAATTTCCTGTATATAAGAATCTTTAACTTTCTGTTTTTTTTTTGATCTGGTATTATAATTAAAAATACACTGCAGATGTATACGTATATTCAAAAATTAAAGTTTGAAAGAAAGATCACCAACTTTTACAACAGAAGTGTTTGAAAAATGTATTTTAAAGGTGCTTTAGCTGTACTAAAATAAAAGAAATTCTGATATAGGGGATTTCGAAGGTAGCTCGCTCTCATAGTCCAGGGGGCCACCGCAAAAAAAACAAGCCAATAAGAGATACGCATGAAGCCTTTTTTTTATATATTACTATGAACTATAATCAATTTAAAGCCGTACTGCTGCCTTAGCTCAGCGGGTTTAAATTGCATTTTTTTTCCTTAAAAAAATCGTGAAAATAAGTTTTTTTTTTTATTATAAGTGGAAAACTATTGTTTTTTGAAAAAAAAAGTATATAATTAAAATTAAAGCACTAATAAAACTACATCATTTTTTTGTATGAAATTTTTTGTAGCCCTTTTAAGTTTTGAGATAGTAACGATTTAAATTTAAAATTAAAACACAAATATTTCAAAAATTAAAAAGTTACGAAAAAAATGTAAAATACAAAAAATATGCCTTTTAGTAAGCTCTATAAAAAGGTTATTTAATAAAATAGGTAATAAAGGAGAGAGGGCAAAAGAGTGACTTTGGCCATTAAAAATTTCGCCAATAACAATATTTGGTACAAATAAGTATACCAGCTCCGATCAAAATTTATTCAAAATGTTCTATTCATTGAATGAAACAAACTAACACAAGTGCTTCGAGGCAATGAGGGATAAATGGTGGCACGGATATTTTTTTTTTTTGGTCCAATAACCGTACCCATTCCGATTTACTTGAAACTTTAACTTAGATAAAATTGAAACTTTATTTAATTCAGAAAAATACCCAACAGGACGCTTAACATTTCTCGATCTTCTATGCTACTATGTGTATAGCTCATCGTTTAAATATTTTTATTATTGATTTGAATATTATTATCAATAATTTATAAAGACAGGTACCCGTTCAGAATAATCTTGAAAAAATTTTAATTATATTTTAAAATAAAAAAAAAAATAAATAAATAAATAAAATAATAGATTATTTAGCATTTAACTTTTAAAACATTTCTCTTAATAAGCTATCTACTTCTTCTAGGCTTAAAGCCATTTTTATTTAAATTAGGGTATTTACCCATTTATTGACTACTTTAAAATATAATCAAGTTAAAGTTTAAACACTAAACCAATTAAAAAAAAATATCCTCAATTTTTTTTTTTTATGTTTAAAATATGATCAAAATTTTCTCAAGATCATTTCGCTTAATAAATTACTAATATTAGTATTTAAGTTGATTATAAAAATATTTAAACGATGAGCTATACACAAAGTAGCATAGAAAATCTCGAGAAATGTTAAGCGTCCTGCCAGGTATATAACACCCAGATAGAGGAGGCACTTATTATTAAGATTTTTAATTAAATAAGTGGATCGGAATGGGTACAGTTATTTGACCAAAAAAATTTAACAAAATATTCGTGCCACCAGGTTATCCCCCAAAGCCTTAAAGCACATGTGTGTTAGTTTGTTTTATTCAATGAATAGAACATTTTGAATACATTTTTGGATAAATCGGTGCTGGTATAGTTACTTGTACCAAAAATATTGTTATTTGCGAAATTTTTAGTAGCCAAAATCACTTTTTTCCTTACATTTTATCACTTTTAGAGCACAAATTATTATGTTTTAAAACAGCACTTTTTTATTCTGCTTAAAGAATAGGATTTCTTGGTTGCACACATCTCGTTTTCAAAACTCTTGGACACTACACTTGTAAATTTATAACATATCCGTATTTTTCCCGATTTAAAAACAACCAAAAATCGAGGCTGTTGAAAACGTACTACACAGGCTTCTAGCTAGTAGTAGCTCTGTTGCCAATTGTTTTTTACATTTTTAACTGGGGGAAAAATTATTATTAATATTATTTATATTTTTTTAATTTGTAGATTGAAACATTTGAAACTTAGTTTGTTTTATTAGCAAATGAATTTAATGATTAGCGATTAAGACCAAAGTTTCAGGTTTTCAGAAATACTTGCTTTTAAAGTTCAAAACTTTGATATCGTTTAGACATAAATCTGTCAATTTTTGACACATATGTCATATGACGATTTTGACTTGTTTTGAGCTCCACTATCGCCCATTAAAATTATGAGCATCATACTTTTTACACCCTGTATATTTAAGTTTGCAAAGCTAGCATATTAATTTTATTTTTAAAAACATAGCACAATAAATAATACATTTTTTTGCGATTTATTTAAACTTTATTACTTTAAACCATAGTAGGCTATAAAACAAAAACTTATATCCTAGAAACAAAACTTTGTTAAGATTGCAGCTGGAAATACAATACACTAATAATAGTACAGTTTTTTGATTTTTCCTCGTATCTATTAAATGAGCGAAAATTTTCAAATTTTAATTTAACCATAAAACAAGTCTGTAATTAGCTTAAAAATGCGTGTGTAAATTTTTTTACGAATAGCTTGATACCGAGCACTTTTATACCTTTTGAGTGAAAAATAATAAGCAAATAATTTTTTAATTTTAAATAGTAACAAAGTTAATTTTAAATTAAAAAGAAGGTAAAATTTATTAAAAAAAAATGTTTAAAAAATTGTTGATTTAACTACAACTATTTTTTGTGTTTACACAGCACACCTAATTATTTATTAAAAATAAATTGTTACGATAAATAATTAAATTATAAATTTAGTTTTAATTATTGTTTTTTCACATAAAAATGTCATCTTGCCTTATTATTTTTAGTAATGAATTTCCATTACTTAGTGATGACAAATATATAAAATTAACTAATTTAACAAAAGAGTTTTTATTTTTTACTTAAATTGCTTTTTGCTTACAATTAATAGGGAGACACAAATAAGGCATTAAAAACCTTTAAAACGAAACACTAAAGAATAATAAAATAGACATAACATAATTTGTCTTTCGCTGGTATCAAATATTTAAAAATACAAAATAAAATATTTTTTTTTATGACAAATACACAATAAAACGTTTAATCCTTTTTAAATTTGCTTAGTGTAGTTAGCAATAACATTGGTCCACAAAAAAAATGGTGTGTGCCGGGGTCGGACTAAGATTTGCTGGCGTATCTTTTTTCGCTAAACACAAATGTGAAGTGAAAAGTGGGGGTTAACCAGCAAAGAATCGAGAAAACCCCAAAAACCCGACACGGTACATTTACCGGCAGAAACCTGCTACCACGGAATGTTTGGACTACGACTATATAAACTATAAGATTAAAAAAAAATCATGAAACAAAAAAGAAAGCCCTTTAAATTGTCTATAAAAAAGTTATATAAACATTTTTAATAAGATAAACAATAAAGGAGATATAAATGAAAATGTAATTTTGACAAAAAATTTCAGTATAATATGGAATTTTTTTTATTAATGTGATTTTTTTTTTTAATATTAAATCATTTATTATATTTATTTGAATCCCAAATTACTTGCAATTTGCAGAAAAAATCCAAAAATTAAAAAAATAATTTTTAAATTTAAAAAAATCGTGAAAAATCGGTTTTTTGATTATACCTTAAAAATATTGCATTTTTTACACAAAAAGGTTAAATTTCCTTAATTAAAGGTCTTATAAAAATACATAGTTTATGTTATACAAAAGGTTCGTGTATCTTTTACAGTTCTTAAAATATTAACGTTTTAATTAAAAAAAATCATTAATATCTGAAATTACGCGTTTTATCGATTATTTGCTGTTTGACCCTTAATTTTGACTTTATATTGGTGTTCAGCTGAAAACAATACTCTAGAAAATCCTAGTCCGACACCGAGCACACAACACTGTTTTTTGTGGGCCGGTGTAATTAAACGAATAGCTTTAAAAACTGGCTGTTTTTTTTTAAATTAACGACAAGCACATTAATGAGAACGTCTTATATTCTGCTTACATTTGCTAGACAAAACTCATAAAACAAAGTAGTTAAAAAATAAAAAATATAATGTTACTTGTTAACTATTAAAAAATCAAAAATTTTATGTTTTATTAAAATATAAAAGAAATATGTAGAATGTCCTAATTTAAAATAAAAAAGTGACACCAAAGTTAAACGTGCAGTTTAAGTAAGTTTTTAAAACTGGTGTCATAACACCATGTTTTAGCAAGATTTTGAATGTCCACTTTTAACAAAATTTGTAAAAAGTCTTTTTGTGAAATAAACCGCATAGAGTAAAGTAGCCGAATGTGGAATACTGCCTGAAATGTGGAATACCTCGTTATCGGCAAAACTAATATCGCCATCTATCTTCTAATAGCCTAATCGGAAGCTGTTTCTAATATGTTCCACCCCCACCAACACCATGGAGCGTTTCGAGACTGTCGCTTGCCAGTATTGGTTCAAACACGAATTGTAATGTCTGTTATATTTTTGCACGTGTTCAAATAAAGATTTATTGTGAGTCCATTTATGAATATTTTTGCAAAATTGGTGTAAAAGTTTAAAGGTAGGTGGTGAATGATTGTGAATTGTGTTGAATAGTTCATTAGCATTTTGTTTTTAATGTTTTACAAACATTTTTTATAAATATTTAAAAGGCCGGTATTGTGGAATACTAAATAGGATCTGAATATGGAATATTCCACATAAAAGGCGTCTTTCGATTTTTTTTTTAATTTCAGAAAATGCCCTAAAAATGTGAAAGAACACAAATGGACTGAAGAAAACATGAGTATGGCGGTAAACGCGGTACGGTCAAAGACAATGGGCTATTTAGCGACTTCTCAACACTACAGCGTTCCGCGTTTTACATTATTTCGGTACTGCATAACTGATAGAGAAGTAGGAAATATTAAAAAAGATACCCTGGGAAGAAAACCTGTTTTAACACAAAAGCTAGAAACCAAACTGGTAGAGTATATTCTGTTGATGGAGAAAAAGTTTTTTGGATTGACAAGGCGGGACCTATGCTCTATTGCTTTTCAGCTTGCTAGTCAAAATAATTTCCCAAATCCATTTTCTTTGCTTTACCAATCAGCAGGAAAAAACTGGATGAAGCGTTTTCTTCGTAGACATAAAGATCAAATCAGTTTGAGAAGACCTACGGGTACATCAGCTCAAAGGAGTGTCGGATTCAACAAAAGAAGCGTCAATGAATTCTTTGATTTGCCTGGTTTAACCACTTTATTGGAAAAGTTCGCCCTTCTCAAAATAATCCAATTGTCCTTATCCTAGATGGACATAATACCCATACTAGAAACCTTGACAATGTAGTGAAGGCTAAAGAAAATTTTGTGACAATTCTTTGTCTTCCCCCATACACGTCTCATAAAATGCAGCCCCTTGATAAAACAATGATGGGGGCATTGAAGACGTTCTATAATGAAAAAATTATAATGTTCTTGAGAACAAATCAACGTGCTGTCACTCATTTTGATGTCTGCGACCTTTTTGGAAGGGCTTACTTAAAAGTTCATTCCGCCGAACGAGCTCTTAAAGGTTTTGCTGTTACAGGGATTTATTCGCTTAGAAGGAATGTTTTTACTGTAGAAGATTTTTTGGCAGCGTCTCATCAGGTTGATGTAGTTCAGGAGCAACCGCTTGCAAACCTCAATCGCGAAAATAGAGAGGAAAGGCAAGGTTCACCCGTTTTAGTTGAACCAGCAGACATTGTTTCGGTACCCAATATCAAGAAAAACATAGCAACCAGGGGCAGAAAGCCTGGACGGGCAAAAATAATAACTTCTACACCAAATAAAGAAGATTTGGAGAAGTGTATAAATTCAAGCTTGGAAAAACGGGAAATAGTGAAGAAAAAAGTTTTTGATGCAGAACCCGGATGCAGTGGAATGTAAAATAAAGGGAAAAAACAGAAGAAACTGAAAATTCCTGCTAAACGTCGAAAAAGAGTTTCATCTTCATCGAGCTCAGAATCTAACAAGAGTATTTCCTTGCAAAATTCTTCAGGCGATGAAGAAAACTTTCCTTCCGAAACGTGCCCTGATGATGCAATTTGTATTTTTTGTGAGAAAAAATTTTCGAATGATACCCGCGGAGAAATATGGATTCTATGTGCCATGTGCAACTTCTGGGCACACGAAGAATGTGCAGGTGCCGAAAAAGACCCATTCATTTGCGATTTTTGCTCTTAGTGGTTCTTGTTCTTACTTTTATGTTCCTCTATTAGAATAGGATAAAATAAATGTATTTACTTTCCAATAGTCTTTTGTTTTACTAAAGAAACCTATTCCATATTAGGAGATATTGGTATTCCACATTACCCGCCCATTTTTTTGCTTGAAAAAAATGCAAATAATAAAATTCATGCAAAATTTTTGTTTATACAATTTTAATTATTTATGTTTTTTGTTTATAACACTTAACGCTATGTATATTCCAAAATGTGGATCATAATATTAAAGTTTTCATTTTTGTTTTTTGAAAAAACAAAAGGGTATTCCACATTCGGCTACTTTACTCTACATTTAACTAATATTTTATTCTAAGTTAACTTTTCATCAATAATTTAGACGCTATAGCTCTTTTAAACCCCAAATGACGTGCTGGATTGTAACCAATTATAAACTTTATGTATTTAATAGAGACTGTTATTGTTCTCAGAACAAAGATAGTTAATTGCCAATTGTTAAACATTAAAGACAATCAACTTGCCGGCTGGCCTCTGAACTTGGACTTCCGTTTATTTAACTTTATTTTAGTTTGCATATTATGTTTGTGTTTTCTACAACACTGAGCATAATGTTAACCGACGTTTAAATTATGTGACCTGTAAATTGTTATGGAAAGGCGTGGTGTGCACAATATGTTGTACTGTAACCAAAGTATTTAAATACTAAATAAGATTATTTTATATTTAATTATAGTGGGTCTTTGATATTTTTGGGCTCAAATATGATATCAAACATGTAAGCAAATAATTTAGAGAACGTCCTAACTTTTATTTTAAAAACACGCGTAGAACCGCGCAGAATAAAATTTATTAAATATTTTAGTCTCAGAGGATGATAAGAAAAGATGTTTTAAGTTTAGGTTTTCATATACTTTTTCGCTATTTCTGATCAATACTATAAATATCTTTGCCCCGAGAGTAGGGTTGTGCCTTTTAAACCAGTACTGCAAGTTCGCCTGTTTGAATAAAGTAAAAAACAAAAAATATCCTATCATCAGACACGCTAGAATAATGACTCTAATAGTTCGTTATTATTTTATAGAAAAAAACAATAACAGTAAAGTTAGGTTGGGTTCCTCGGGCATGTTAGCGTCAAACACTGAAATCTGTTGATCCCTGAAATGACTAGTCAGTACATGTATTGCTGGCAAACAGCAAAGAAAAACCTTATTTGACTAACAAGAGCCAACGATTCAGTGCTTCACTGTAATGCAAAGGCCAACAATAAATTAAAAATGACACGGGCCCACAAAACAATGATGTTGCTCTCTGAACACGAATATGAAGTCAAAATTGGGGGTCAAACAGCAAAAAATCGAGAAAAACTCAAAAAACCGACACGTTACATTTAACGACAGAAACCTGCTATCAGGGAAAATTAGCAAAAAAAAATTAAATTGTTTTCTAGAGGTATACCTTGAAAAAATCCTAAAAATTTGGTTTTTTGATTATAACTCAAAAAATATTGCATTTAGACAAAAAAGCTATATAACATAAATTAAAGGCCTTGTAAGTATACATAGTTTATGTTATACAAAGTTTCTTGAATGTTTTATAGTTTTTAAGCTATTGACGTTTTAAATTAAAAAAAATCGTTAATATCTCAAATTACGCCTTCTCTCCATTTTTTGCTATTTTTCCCCAAATTTTGACTTCAGACTCGTGTTTAGCGAAAAAAATACGCCAGAAAATCCCAGTCCGACACCAGCACATACCACATTTTTTTGTGGGCTTTTGTGCTTATAGCGCTTTTTTTCTAAAATTGATTCAAGACAATACAGGACAAAAAATTACTAAATAGTTAGTTAAACACTGTAATAATAGGGCTATTATGCCGTTTATCGGCAATACATGTACTGACTAGTAATTTTAAAAAATGGTGGATTTTGATATTTGAACACATATACCTATAGAGGTAATTCTGCCGCTTGACCGTGCGATAGAGAAAGAAGAATAGGTGTATAACCTTTCTTTCTCGGTCCAATGTGCTGATTAATGGGTGTAAAGAGTATATACCCCGCTTTCCGTGCTGATTGGTCGGGCCCTTCCTGTCTACAATCAGCACGCTGGAGCAAGAGAGAAACTATATACACCTATTTTTCTTTCTCTCTCGCATGCTTGTGTACACGACTACCTTTATAGATACACGCTCAAAGGTTGGATTATTTATTAGGAAAGCAGTGCTGCAACAAGTTTCCAGATATTACTTGACGATGCGCCTGCTTACGTAATTTATTTTATGGAAAAAATGTTATCGATGCAAATAGTTTAGTAAAATTTCCGTTATTTTTAAGCTTAAATCTGTAAGCATTTCTGCAAGCAGAAATTTTATGAAAAAAGTGACCATGTCACAAGGGCTTAATATGCAACTATTATCAAAATATAGAATACTTTTTGTTAAACATATATAAAGTTGTCTTAGATAAACAGATGTATAAATCTTGTGGCCACAAAAACAATGAAGACACCACTTTGTAGTTTTGTTAAATTTACGTTTTTATTTTTCAACATCAAAGATATATAATAAAATAATAAAATTGGTATTTAGATCATTCACGTAAACAAAAAATCGTATTTTTATAAACTACCCTGGCATATTATATTATTAAACAAATAGTAAAATATTACTTGACAGTTTTTAAAATTCTTTTTTTAGTAGTGAGCAATCTTGATAAACTACAGTATTTCTGGTTAATTTTTTTTATTATCCTATTCTTTGTTAAAATCAAAGGTAAATAGCAATGTAACTTTATCACAAAATAGTAATTAATAGACCTCTTCAGTATTTTAAAATTTTAATAACATTTTTAAGTAAAATACGGTCAGTGGGTGGGTTATCTTCTTAAAAATAACTAGCCAACTATCAACAAAGTCAGTCACCCGATTATAGTTTATTTTTCCATGAAAGTTACTTAAAACAAACCTAAGAGAACTTAAATACCAAGAATTCAAAACTATTTTTACTTAACTGTAAAACCGTGTAATTAACAAAAAAAGGAAAAAAATGTATTTATTGTTTTCCTATATCATATCATGTGGTAAAAATGTATACTAGGTAATTAAATTTGCCGGGTCTCAGGCTTAAAAAAATACAAAATATTAGTGATGTGTTAAAGTAGAAAACATGTTTGGCGTAAAACAAACAATTAAATATTTTTTGAGTTTTTTGTAAAAAAATATTTTCATAAATTGTACCAAACAGAAGCATTAAATAAAAAAAAAGCATTTGGTATTTGACAAAATGTAATAAAACGTTATTAAGTTAATAAGTAAGCAGTTTTTACAAGTTAAATTATTTCTGGTTGAAAAAGTTACGTTTACGATTTTATCCCACAATGATAGTAATTTACTATTATTACTAAATAAAAATGTATACTTTTTAAATATTTATTTTGTTAATGGTGTTATAGACCAGGGTCGAAAATTTTCGAAACCAAAAAAATAATAGTAGAATGAAAACCATTGGAAAAGGAAGAGAATATAACCAAAATGAAAGAAAAAATAATTTACCGGAGATCTGAGGTTTTTAAGGGTAAAAAATGGTTAATATCAATTTCCGGCGAAACTACAAGTTCTAAGGAAAAAAGTTAAATGTTAAAGTTTTAGGTAATAAAAAAAAATACAACTTTTGTATTTACACTTCCTCACATAACCTTAAAATTTATTAATTACTCGAAAAACGTGTCAAACGTAAGATTGTATGTTACATTGATAAAAAAAAAATTGCAAGTCAAAATATACTACTAAAATTAACAACCAAATGTACATAATGATTAAAAAAATTCGAATTTAAATTTTTTTTCGTTTCATTTTATTTTCTGGAAAAAAAAGTCCACCTACTTTTTAAAAAAGCAGATTCTTTGACGGGAGAATTTTCGATTAAAAATTAGAGTGCTTTTTCAATATAAAGTCAAAATAAGGTGAAAAAATTACAGTATGTTTGGAACATAAAAAAGTAAGTGTTCATCAAATTTCGTATTTTTTTTTGTAAAAGATAAAAAACCAATAGCTTGGTTATTTGAATTTTTTACAAAAACTTTGAGGTTAGGTATGTAAAAAAAGTGTAATTACTAGGGACCGGACATCGATAAAAAACCATTACAATTTCGAGCTTAAAATGATAGAGATTACACCAAATAAAAATGCAATAAATACTTTAACTTTCTTTAGTAGTTTGGGTTTTTATTTTGTTATTTTTATTCGGTGCGATTTCTTGTAGAATAATACAAAAGACCTGGTAATAGCAAAAAATTTAGTAGAG
Source organism: Listronotus oregonensis (assembly GCA_019359885.1). Lineage (NCBI taxonomy): Eukaryota > Metazoa > Arthropoda > Insecta > Coleoptera > Curculionidae > Listronotus > Listronotus oregonensis. Next base: position 197,698 of record JAHBCN010000311.1, read on the forward strand.
TTTTTGCACCACCAAAGATTAAACTATAATATTTTGTAATGCTTTTATATAAATTAAATAAAATAAATTTAATTTAAAATATACTTTTTGTCTACATATAAATATTTGATTTAACCTCTATTAGGGTTCATATTTATGCAATTAACCACACAAACATAGTTTTGTTGGTTAAATGCAAATCTCCTAGTGCAGTACGAAAACTCTTCTAGCCTGTTTGTTGTGAACTCGTAAAAATCAGTTCCGTTACATAGGGTAGGTAACTCATATTAATTGAAATAAAATATACTTTGTACTGATTTCTACTATATTATTTGAAACTATGAAAAATATATTTATTTTTTTTACGACTAAACATGTGGCGACTAAATGGTAGCTTTTTCAAGACTAACTTAATTTAACAATTTTAAACTAGGTACACAAATTATTGTTTATCAGGTCTGAGTGTTATGTTATAGGTAGGTATAATAAAATTGGGTATGGTCCAATTCTATAGGTAGCAAAATACGATTTTACAACAATTGTAATTAAATCATTAAAGTGTTATAATACATTTAAATTTAACAATGGGGAATTATTTAGGTCTATTTGACAATTTAATAGTGTCGGTATTTTTACAATTGTTTATTTTAAGGGACTCCAGAAGATTCTATTTATGGCCTTGTTTTCTAGTATGAGGTATTTTGAAATTTTGATCAATTTTATGATTTTGCTCCATTGAATAATTAGCGTAGTAAGAATCGGTTTTTCTTTTAATATAACTGGTGTCATGTTTTTTTATTCTTTTGGAAAAACTTTTACCTGAATGACCTATATAAGTTTTTGGACAGTCTTTACAAATTAATTGGTAAACTACCGATTTGTATTGTTGTCTTATTAAAATTTGTTGTTTTGTACGAATTTCACACATCGGGGGTTTACCAATTAATTTGTAAAGACTGTTTAAAAACCCTTATAGGTCAGTCAGGTGAACATCACACAAGTTATACTAAAAGAGAAACCTATTCTTACTATGCTAATTATTTAATAAAACTAAATCCTAATTTTGATCAAAATTTTCGAATAATTTATTCAGAAAACAAAGGCTGTAAATCGAATTTACTGGAGTCTTTTGAAATAAACAAACTTAAAAATATCGACACTATATTAAATTGTCAATTAGACCAAAATAATTCCTCATTGTTAAATTTAAATGTTATATAACACTTTAAATATTTAATTGCAGTAGCTGTAAAATCTTAGTTTATTACCTATAGTATTAGACCACACCCCTTATAAATTTTACTATACTTACCTATAGCATAATATCAAGAACTGATAAACCATAATTTGTGTACCCAGGTTAAAACTTTTTAGCTACACCTAACACGCTAGCTAAAAGCTACCGTGTTAGGTGATTTTATTTTCCGTTAAATTATATCATATTTGTGCTAAAATATTTTTTTTGTATTTAAATAAGTCGTGTACGGGCCAAGAAATAATGAGTTCAAGTAAAAAAATGAAGTTGGAGTGGCTACTTCCATATTCTACTTTTTTATTTGAAAGTGAAAAAGGTGTTTGGTACAGAATTTGTAATTCTGAACATGAACTGAGTCAGAACATGTATCAAACGCAGACTTCTGCATGGATTTGTGTGAAGCCTTTATTGCAGCTGATATTCCTTTTTATAAAATAAATCATAGGACTATAAGGACATTTTTGGAAAAACACTGCCACACAAAAGTACCGGACGAATCAACTCTGCGTAAAAACTATGTTGATAAGGTCTATTTGAAAACTATGGACATAATACGACACAATCTGGAAGGAAAGAAGTTATGGTTTAGTGTTGATGAAACCACTGATATCAAGGGAAGATACGTTGCTAACATTATAGTTGGACCTTTAAGTAATCACGAACCGAAAACTCATATTTAATTAACAGTAAATTTCTTTCTAAAACCAATAGGGAGACAATAACAGAGTCTGTAGTAGAAAGTATTACTTCACTATTGTCAGCCACTAGTATTCAGGAAAGTGTTGTTTTGTTTCTTTCGGATAGTGCTGCATATATGCTAAAAGCAGGACGTCAGATAAAAGAACATTTTCCCAAATTGCTTCATTTGGCATGTTTAGCTCATACCCTACATAGAATATGCGAAATGATAAGTAACTTTTATCCAGTTATTGACACTTTAGTTAGCAAAGTAAAAAAAGTTTTTCTTAAGTCACCTGCGCGCATTACGACATTTAAAGATATGTGTCCTAATGTCGCATTACCGCCACAACCTGTTATTACAAGGTGGGGAACATGGTTATCAGCAGTTTCATATTACCATATAAATTACAATGTGGTAAAAAATGTTATTGGCAGTTTACAAGATAAATCTTTTAGTGTGAAAAAAAGTAAAGAAGTCATAAATGCACCAAATGTTGAATCTTATTTAAAATTTATTTTTGAAAATTTTGGATATCTTCCGGATGCGACTGAACAGTTCGAAAAACAAAATACTCCCCTAGTGACTTCATTTAATGTATTTCAAAGCACTATAGACAAGCTTTAATGTGTTCCTAATGAAATTGGTGAAAAATTAAAATTGTATATACCAAAAATCTTGGGAAGAAATCCAGGATTTTTAGAAATAAAAAAATTTTTGAGGCACTACAAAATAAAAAAATGACTTGTACAATCATTTTCGTTTTGCTCCAGTTACAAGCTGTGATGTCGAAAGGAGCTTTTTTAGACTTAGACATATTTTAAATTATAAAGGAACCAATTTTACCGAAACCAACTTTGAAAAGACATTAGTTATATTATATAATGCAAATAAATTGTAAAATACTCCTGTTATGTTTTTATTTCACATTTTTTTAAATTTATTTATATTTAATATCTCCTTAATACGCACGCCTATGAATTTACCAGACATAAAAAATGGTAAGGGAACAAGCTCGTTCCGAAATCCGGGCCCTAGTAATTACAAAAGTTCTAGATCTTTCTAGTACCTACAACTTTGCCATTTCATTTTTTTTCCATAAGACTTATAGTTTTGCCGGAAACCGTTTTTTACCGTTAAAACTCACTCCCTTTCACTTTCCGACCTCAGATCGCTCGATAAATTATTTTTCCTCTCATTTTTGCTATATTTTCTTTCTTTTTCAATGGGCTTTTTCCTACTATTTTTTTTAACTTTTTACCATTTTCAAAGGCTCTGTTTCTAGTTTCTAGTCCTGGTCTGTTCACCTTTGTTAGCATTTTATACGTACAGGGTCTTTGATTATATTTACGTGGCTGCTGGGGCCTTTATTTTTAAAGACAGAAAAAAATGTTTTATATAAAACTTGTAAGATTTTTTCCATATTATCTTTTGAAATTATCAGTAAAAAAATATCGCAATAAAAAAATGAAAAAATATAGGCAACTTTAACTTTTTTAAATAAAACACCCTGTATATTATGCGCTACAACGAAAGATCTTTTTTTTCTGATTTCAAATATATATACATTGATGATATTTGAATAAACCATTTTTGAGATATTTTAGGTTAAAATATTAATAAATTACAAAAAAGTTTCATATTAGTATCAAGAAAGCCATGGAAACATTAAATTGTTATGTTGCTAAATTTGGTGAGGGTTTTCTCTGGACCCATAATGTTTATTTTTGTGATTAAACATTCCTGCTAAATTGAAGGAAGACTTGTCGTTGAATAGAATTTTATTTAAAAACTTAGAATCCTGCCGCATAAACCTAGATATTTCCAATGCATACTTAGGTCGGTCCTGCATGTTTTGTTCAGGAAGGTTCTGAACGGACATAAATTTATAAGGATAAAATTTGTAAAATTTTACGGTTACCATAAAAAAGACGCATAATAGAGATTTTTTGTTCTTCTGAATAGCCCATCGACAAAAAAGCAATACAAACTACTTTTAATAGTTAAAATGATAAATTTTAACTTTTTACAATATCAATACGTCGAGTGTACCTATTAAAACAATTTTATTGTTTTCATAGCTTTCTTGATACTAATATGATTTTTTTTTTCAATTTATGTATATTTTAGGCTTAAATACCTCAAAAATGATTCATCCAAATATCATCAATGCATATATATTTGAAATCAGAAAAGAAAATACCTTTAATTGTACCGCATAATATACATGGTGTTCCATTTAAAAAAGTTGAAGTTGCCTACCTTTTTCCATTTTTTTATTGCGATATTTTTTTACTGATAATTTCAAAAGATAATATGGAAAAAAACCTACAACTTTTATATAAAACATTTTTTTCTGTCTTTAAAAATAAAGGCTCCAGAAGCCACGTAAATATAATCAAAGACCCTGTACATAGTAAAGCATTTACGTTATTTTTAGCAGTAATCAGGAAAACAATGCGAATAAAACAAAATCTGTGTTTTTAATTGCTAATATACCCTTTTAATTATACCACTCTTTTTTATCTTAATAGTTATAAAATATATATTTTACATGTAAATTTTGTATACTACCTTGATACGGAGATACCTTAACTATGTAGGGTAGAGGGAAGGAGAAATAACTCATATGGGAGACGAATTGAAAAAATGTCCAGCTGTAAGCAGTAAATAAGTGGCGCTAGCATAGGCAAAGGGTGTGGTTTGAAAATAGCAGTTGTTGACAAATTAAAGTTTGCCAAATTAGGAAATTAAGTGATTATAACCTAAAATAAATCACTGCTGTCAACAAACGTGGAGGTTTGTAAATAGTATAAGTGTTTACCTGTAAAATACTTTTTAAACAATCGTGGACAAATTTTGTGTCATAAAAAGTGGTCCTAGTGAACGTAAATTGAAGATAATTTTTTTTAATGAAATGATTATTTATATCTATATAATAGAACGAAAGTTTTTCGGTCCTTGTTTATTTCTCTATTTTATTTTAATCACTTTTGGAGCTCTTTTTGAAATTTACCCTGTTAGCACTGCAGCGCCACCTTAATTTAACACATTTTGACGGTTTTGAAGTTTTCATCTTAAAGATAGTTCTCTTTCCCTCTACTCTTCATAACCTGTAATCATAGAAGCGCAAGTAAAAACATTATTTGTGACTGCGTTGTCCTGTGTATAAATTCTTAGCAATATATTTAAGGCAATATGTTATTACCCTTTCTAGTTCATGTTCTATAAAGGATAAATTTAATTTTTATTTGCTTTAAAAATATGATAGGTTTGTTCCATCGAAAACCCGTCACCGAACGATCATGTGCAGTGATTAAAGTGCGCTTTAACAGAGACGTGACGATTATCGGACGATCCTGTTTGTGTACCAACATAACTTGGGATCGTTTATATTATGGTTTTAGAACGGTAATTCCGATACATGGCCCATATTGAAAACTGTTTGGGTTGACTTGCGCATTAAGCATCTTGGCACTGGATTCTTAATTTTTAATAGTTGTTTCATGTTTCATCTTTATATGTTTACTGTTATTTGGCGACTAGCGTGCATCGTGCTTTAGTATTTCCTATTTCCTTGCTTGTTAAATCACTCAAAAGCATTAATTTTTACACCTCCTAAGCCCATCATTGAATTTAATTATCTTTAAAGATGACTGACGATATTATGAGTGATATTTGCTAACTGTGATCACAAAAATAATAAGTAGAAAAGTAGGGCTATATTTTCAAAACAAAAAAATTTAAAGACATTTGACCTTTTGATTTGACAGTCCCGAAAACGATCCGCAAAGCGATTCAACGTTTGTTACTTTTTGTACCGTCACGAAAATATTTTAAGTCTGCGCATGCGTCGAAGCGCACCAAAAAACAATTCAAAAACGGTTTCGAAACGATACGGGGTGCTTGTTGGAATAAACCTTATAATAATAAAATTTTCCAATGCGTACTTTTCCAAAAATCGATAAAGGATTTTTATAATAGTAGATAAATCGTAATAGTGTATTATTTAGACAGGCAATAAGACTAATAAAAAATAATAATATAAAATTTTCAATTCGGATAAATGAAAGTTTATGTGTCTTTAATAGCGAGATCAACGTATTCTTTATGCACTCACACACCACAATACCCTATTATTAGTCATTCTTGCAAATTAAAACATCCAGACTTCATTAGCTCTAACAACCAGTCGGTAAATCTTATATAGTCGAGAAAATAAAGCACTGAACTTCTGAATTTTGTGCAGTAAGATGGATCAATATGCTATTTTTTTTGCATTTAATTTGTGAGCGCGTCTAAAATGTTTTTAATCCTATGTGATGAATTATAAATAAAAATTGCATCGGTGCATAAGAAAAATGTACTTTTAAAAAATAAAAAATAACTATAATTTGTAAAATATTGACAAAAATGAGTTCAAGTTTACTACTGGGGGCTTTTTGGGGCCGCCGAATAGATATATAACATCGACAATGATCTCAGAGGTACTTAGTGACCAGGGTTACTAATAACTATGTCGTATCCTGGAGTTTTGCAAAAAGTTAAAAAAATAACAGAAAATCGTTACTCCGTTCTATTTAAGGTCGCTCCACACGAATATCATGAATCATGACGGTAACGGTCTCCCAGGAACCTAGTGCTCAGGGCGGCAGGTTTTAGTGTCAACTATTTTATTCTTAATTATTTTTCATTATAAAAATTCATTTATTATTAACAAAAATTACATGTTTTCAGAAAAAATTTTATACTTAGATACTTGTGCAATTTTAATTGTTCTTATTTAATGTATTAATTTTTATTAATATCTTCTTCATTTTCATGGCCTGTGCTTTAAAACTTTGACGAAAATATATCTTTTGTAGAATATTTTTTCTTATTCACGCAATTGTTGCCTGCAAAAAATTTTGCACGCGATGCTGCAGTTCCAACCATGCTTTATGCTTCCGCATGAAGTTCCGCAATCTGTTTTGCACCTACAGAATATCAAATTTATTATGCTGGTTGGACGAAGTTACTTATTTATTTTTATAGAAAATAAGGATTTCTTCTTTGAGTTCCCATCCCCAGTTTTAAATTTTCGTCTTCTCCGAATCAGATGCAAAAAACCACACCTCGATCCATCTTACTGGACAAAATTTTGAGGTAAGGGCCTTTTTTAGTGCTTTATTTCTTCGACCAATATATGACTTTTTAAATAAATTGGAAACCTGGTTATTTTAAATTCCTTTTATTTTTGTTATTTTTTTCTGAACGATGAGTTAAATCAGATCTTGTTTAAAAAAAACGATGAGAACAAAAAATAATATTTTTGAGCACTGTTAGCGTAAAATTGCTAAGAGAAAATCCCGTTTTAGCATATCTCGTAAACTTTTCCTATAGTGAGAAATTCGTTAGATATTCAAGATGAATAACGACTTTTCTGACGCATCTCTCAGACTAAAAAAAAATGTTTAACATTACAGTATAGCGTATTACATTCTTGTGGAACACTGCTAGGAAGGTAGGTAATAGGACCTTAGTTTTATAACCTTGACAGTACCACTGAAACGTTTAACGTTATTTATATGTGCCATCTGACAATATTACAGAAAGTTAAGTAATTAGACGTAAAATTAATAAAAACTAATATGTTTTTTTAAAAACTAAAATTAGAAACCATAATAAAAATTTAACAATATAAAAATAAAGGAATACTAGTATATCGCTACACATTTTGTCAACACACAAGCGAATTTAAGGATCTTAATTCTTTTTTGTTTTATTTCTCAACTTCGGTTACAATAAAAAAATCTGGACTTAGACAACCTTATAACCTTTTATTATTATAAAACGGCACTGTTTAATAAATTTTGCTAAAGCTTTAATTCAGGTACTTTAACCCTCCGGCGGGCGCGCTCTTTAGAATTACACCAGCGGGCGCGCCGCGGCAATTACACCGCATAGAGTTTTTTACGTTTTTGGCTAACAGCTAATAAAGAAAATATATTTTTTGTAGAAAACTAAGCAACATATATATAATACTAAGTAGTTTTATTAAGTTAAGTAAATAATTTTGAGCATTTTAACACAAATATAGGTGTGCTAAAGAAAATAACATAAACTTAAATAGACACCTAAAAAACCAAAAGAAACTAACATTAATTAGCTTTCGTTTGTTCTTCCTGGTTACATTTTAAACACTTAATAATAATGTCCCTGTATCATTTAAATCCCACAGTTGTTAACAGTTGGTATGACTTCCTTTGTTCCTTTTTTTGCCCAGTCAGATATAATGCACCCAAAAAAGCTCTAATTTAATTTTTTGTTGTGTCTTCGCAATCCCTCTCTCCTAAATAGTTTTTTACATCAAGTATTTTCTTTTCCATGAATATGCTATAATTTTTTACTATTATTACTACTCATCAATCATTTCGTCGCTAAGAAACAATCTAAAGCGTCAATTTCTCTATGTATATTTCTAGCACTTGCTTTTGGTAATATTTTTATATTCTTCGCTTTTACTTTTCTAACTGAAATAGGTTTGCTTATGTAAAGTGTTATAATATCACTTCCTACGAAAAAAACGGTAATCATCATCAAGTTGGCTTTCTTGGTCATCGTCTGAGACCTTATCGATTTTTTTCTGCAGACTGCTCAGAATCGCTGCTATGTATGTCTTGTGTTATCGTTTCTTCCATGTCTATTTCATTATCATCATAATTGTTATAACACTCAAAATTTGCTTGTTCCCTTAGATCATTATTTGTTGCTTCGCCTAATTCTCTAACGACATCTTCTAATTCTTTTTCTAGCTTATCGGGTGTTAATCCTTTATGTGACCTAAGATTCAATAAAATCCTACTATTCATTTTACAAAAATTGGAAGTCTGGAAATTGAAATACACTATAATTTTCGTGTACAAGGACGTAAACTGCACCTTACACAATATTTGCAAAATTTAGCAATTAAAAAAACAACTTACATGAAACGGCGCGCTGCGGTAAACGCACCGCAAATTCTACCTGTTTCAAATGTCACGTCGGTAAAAAGTCACTGAAATTGCATAGGGCACCAAGATTGTGGGTAGGCAGAGCCAATAACATAAACAAGGAATACATAGACTTACAATATTACAGAGCTTACTTTATTATAATTTTAAAAGTAAAATATAAATTTGCGGTGTATTTACCGCAGGCGCGCCCACCGGAGGGTTAAGGGTAACAAAAATATTGTATTAAAAAAAAAGAGGAAAGACACCTTATTACTTACTTGCCAGAAAACGTAAACTTTCAATTGTCCAAAGACGGCTCTACGGCGAAAGTTAAAGTTGTGAAACGAGAGTGTGAATCAACGAACTCAAGGACTAGAATTAACGCAACGCCAGTTTGTAGGCAGGGTGTTTGGTATAGTGATCTGCTTGTTTTTGCTGTAGATGCCAGATCTTCAAAATCAAAATCAGGAAATTATCTTAAGAATGTAATAAAATTATTTAAAAATGTAAACATTTATTGATATGACAGTTCCAAGATCCGTTTGATGAAAAATTATAATAAATCAGGTATTGTACGGCACTTCGATGTATAGTAAACGCAAAACAATTTCCGATGCACGTCATCAATCAGCTGATAAATAATACTCAGGTCCCCAAACGTGACGAAATAAAATCTAGGTAAAAAATATTACAATTTGGCCTTTTAATGAATTTAATCAAAAGTATTTCATTTCACTTTAATACTAACTCAATTACATAGAATATTTATATCAGTTAAATCTGTAAAAATTGGTTTAATTTGAATTTTATTATTGTCATGTTGTCGTATTTAGCGACGTTGCCGTTCATTATTTGATTTTATGCTTCCTGTCCAGCTGTTATTATTTATAACAATTTTGTGTTTTTAGTAATACTAGTTATTGTTGGTGTGTATTTTTATCAGTTTTATTTTAAAAAACTGTTTTTTTGAAAACATAGACTTTGTAGTTTACTGTGCATTTACTTCTACGTTCAAGTTCAGTCTCAAAATGCCGAAGCATTTAAACAGCCGATGCAAAGAGCTAGTAGCTTCCTTGCTACGCTATTTTCAGCAAGAACTGGAAAATAAGGGCCCATTATTGCCCTTGACTGCAGTAAGAGAAGTGTAAGTTTAACACAAAAGTAGCATATAAAACTTGCAAAGGTAATTTTAAATTTTTAATTTGTAGCGTGTTGCTGCAGCCCTAAACTTAAATATTTCCACTGTTAGTGCAATTTCACAATCGCTTAAAAGTAATGAGCTGCTAAAGTCGCCTAAAAAGAAACGAAGAGAGGCCTAAGTACTAACTTACCGTAGGTGTCTTAAGCGTGGTGGGAGGGAGTTTGTTTACACGGGCCTTAAATATTTGGAGACTGGGAGGAGAACGACAAACTTCCGCGGGTAGCAGGTTTCATAGTCTGGACACTTTAGGGATGAAAGAACGAACAAAGTGGGAAGATCGGGGCCTCTCACGTTGGACTGTAAAAGGATGCATAAAAGTGGCACTACATGTTGGTCTGTTGGGAACTGCTAGGGGAGGAATTATACTGGCTAACTCTTCAGAGCAGAAGCCGTGAAAATACCTACAAAAGAGGGACAAATCCCCTACAGCTTGTCGGACGGCAAGAGAGGGAAGCTGCTAAGTGTGGTAGGAACGCCATTCCCCAGACATGAGAACAATATTCTAAAGAGGGTCTGATCTGGGATACATACAGTGTATACAGATTAGAAGGAGAGAAATACTTTCTGGCTCGAAAAAGAATCCAAGATTTCTTGAAGCTGCTGGGCTATGTATGTAATGTGTTTGTGTCAGTTAAGATTATTCTCAAAAGTAACACCTACAAGGTTAAATAATTCTTTGTTCTGCAGAACCTGGCCACTCGTATATAACGAATAAGCATTGGCAGAATTTTTTCGCGACAGCGAACATGACTGTGTTTTGGAGGCATTAAAAGTGGAGAAGATTTTTCACGCCCAATCCAAGATTACTTTAAAGTCTTGTGGAAGAGATATCTGCATTGACCTGCGCTTGTTTTTCAAATCAGAATTACAGGGTGGCTTAGGAAACGGAATATTAGAGTGTATATTAGTTTTTCGGATATATCGACACGTTCTATATGCTAACTGGCGTAATTATTGTGTAATAGTTTGTAATGGAATAAATAAAGTATATGACTAAGACATGTAGCCAAATAAATATTTAATTTTTAAATTTCGTTTGATTAAGGAGTGTAAAAATATCATTTTTAAAAAATAATACCTATTTTTTAAAAATATTACATACTCAGTATTTTTATCACTATCTGGCAACGCTGGCAACATCCACGTCACGAAAAGCATATGACGTGCATCGGAAATTGTTTTGCGTTTAGTATAATTTTATCTCTATTTATTAGGCTGTATTATTCAATTACATGTTTTGTAAACTGACTCGATCAACAGCAATCGAATCGAGCATCTAAAGTGAATGACATATAATATGTCTGTCACTTCATATAATGAACAAAAATAGTGTCCTGGTTTTAAAATAATTCTTAACAATAAAGAATCATCGATTTATAAAAAAAAATATTGATGGTGCAATGCCATAAACATTAAAATAGTTATTATTTACAAAGTGATGTTATTCAGTGTGTTTAATCAACGTTGCCGGTGCAGTGTGTTTACAAGAACTCTCGCACCTTGCCCCTTTGATCATATTAATGCCAAACCAGGTTTGTTTACTTTATTTCTATTTAAGAAATCGTTGGTGTAAATTGTTTCGTGGCTTACCGTGGTGTTCTCCAATCAATGTCTGTTTTTTTGTCTCAACCAGAATTAAAGATCGCAACCGTGAACATTGCGAGTGTAGAGAGCTATATTTTTCGCTCAGATTTTGTGCGATTCTTTGCGAAAGTGGTAAAATTTTACTTTACGGACACCACGCCGATTTTCATGAATTTTTGCATACAGGGGTTTTTTGGGGCGCTGATCACGAATCTAAAATCAGTTTTTTCCGGCAACCTCTTGTTTTGGAGTTATTAGGCCTCAATGTGGACTAACCTCAAAATGGACATTTTTCCAAATTTCCTCCTTCGTGAAACTGATTACCATCCAAATGGAACATACACTGATTGGGTAGTTATTTATTAAACGAATACACTAAAATTTACAAAAGTTTATTGCATATTTGTAGTAAAAAACACCTCAAATAAATTCAGTTTTTTATATTTTGACAACTTAATTATGAATCAGGCAACCAGTTATACATCATAAATCTTCTTACAACGTACAGAAAATTGGATTCATTTAAGATAATTTTTACTTAAAATGGACAACAAATTATTGTATATTTTAGTGTATTTGTTTAATATATAAGTGCCTAATCAGTGTATGTTGCCATTTGTTGGTAATCAGTTTCAAGAAGGGAGAATTTTAAGGTTGCCTTGGTTGGGGCCTAATAACTCAAAAACCAGAGGTTGCCGAAAAAAAAAATGATTTTAAATTCGTGATCAGCACCCCAAAAAACCCCTGTATGCAAAAATTCATGAAAATCGGCGTGGTGTCCGTAAAGTGAAATTTTACCGGGAAAGTTTGACTTGCGACTCTATACTCGCCTGCAAATCGCGGCTGCGTACTTTGGTCGGGATTTGCGTCAGATCTCTGCGCAAAGAATATGGGCTTTTATTTTTGCAATTTTTATGCTTTCATTAATTTTTTTCCGTTGTGGCAAAATAAAAAACTGACATAGAATGGGAAAAGCCGCAAAGTGCGAACACCCAGCCGCGAAACAATCCACACTCGCGTTTCACGACTTTTCGGGCTTTCGCGCCGCAAATGTAGAGCAATCCTAATGATATTTAAAAAATATTAGCTTCTTAAGGCTGCTGTCAAAAAACTTGGTTTTCATTGCACTACGTCTAAAGATAAAGTTGCAAAAACCTTGCAACTCCATTTTATAGAAAACAAATTTAAACATTTTTAAAGTTAAGAAATAAAAAAAAATAGGTGCATGACTCCAGTTTTTGTTGTAACTATAAAACAAGATATTATTAATTTTAATTATTTTCTGCTACTTCTATGGTTCCCAAGGTAATAATTTAAAAGTATATAACATAATAAAAGAAAAAAGTAAAATTTTTTTCCAAAGTTTATTTTAAAAAGTGAAGGTGCGGGGCCCTCTTGACCCCTTCAAGCATTCGCTACTGCTAATATGAACTTCATAATATGAAGTGCTAAATTAACGAAATATCTAATGAAAATAATATTTGTGTAATATCTTGTAGTTTCAGGCCTCTCTTGGCAAAAATCGATAATAACCAAATCAAAAGGTCAAAGACCTAACTTAATAAGCCAAAAGTATACATCGGATTTCCCATAAAGCTAAATATAAATCTTAACGCTCCCTATTTGCTGTTTCACTCGACCTAAAATATTAGTAACGAAATTAGGGCGTATAAAACTGTGGCAAATTTAGAAGTTTAGGATCACTTTCCAATTTGAAGTTTCTCACGCGTGGGTAACGACGTATATTTCCAGACAGTCAACGGTGTATTCAGCTTATTCAGATAAACACTTAAAATTTACTACGTAGTAAAATACATTTTATGTTTTGTGTATTTTTGTGGCTTAATCAGACAGTGCTAATTGTCGGTGTACTTATTGTGATCTAATTTGGTTTACGTCACGATTGTAGCAGCAAGGGCATTAAAAATAGTCAACTTATTTACATTTTATTTGCTCTTTGCATTATTTGGAAATCTATTTGAAATACACATAAGCAATTTATTGCTAATTTTATTATTTAACTCACCATCTGAATCTATGTATTTATTTACCGATTAATGTATTTAACTTGACTATAATTTAATGATGGATTGCACAGACTAATATCCTGCTGAAAGCGCTTCTAAAAGTATTTTTGTACAAAGGCTATGTCCTGCCGGCGGGACGTAAACCCGCCAACGTGACGGTCCATCCGGCAGGACCTATTTCGGTACTGCCAGCAGCTGCATGCCCCCGTAAAATATTTCGATTGGTATATATTAAATAAGATACATTTTTGACCCATTTATATGGGTTCTCCTATGCAGCTGCCCTACCGTGGAAAACGTTGAAAATTCACTTTTTTACACTAGTGCTTTAAAATGTTAGGTTAAGGCACTAGTGCTTTAAAGTAACATTTTAAAGGCATCTAGATAGTGTTAAAAATTGAAGTTTTACGTTTGTAAAAAAAGTTATTTTAATCAGACACAGACATTTCAAATACTAATAAAAAAAAAACAAAACTAAAATAATTGGCAATAAAACAAATATTAGTTATTCTAAGCACAACATTTCGGAAACTTTAGTAAAAATGTTATTAAAAAGACAAAAAACCGATTTCTTAACATAGGATGACAAAAAAAACCTAAACAAAATTAAAAGTTTGCTTTTTTTATTATTAGGACAAGAGAAAGACGGTGGTAAGTGTTCGGTTTTGGGTTGCTGAATTCTTGGACGCTATTGTGGATAAAATGGTCCCATAAATTTTAGCACTTGACCAGTTTTACCAAAATGCATAAAACTCCATGCATTGTCGTTTTTTTGATCAAAATAGTAGATCGCAACGGCGACTCGTGCTCCCACTTGTATCATTTTAACGTCTGACAAGGTTAAACTTTGAAGGCCTATTTCTTCCGTATATGACATCGTACAAAGTATAGTTGGATCATTTTTAAAATGAAAATTCGGTGCGTTTGAAAAGAAAAAAATACATAAAAAGTTTCAAAAAAGATTTGGCGGCGCCTTTGCTTTTTATAATGTGCTGCTTCCCGCAGGTGTCTGTAATAATGGACCATATAAAAAGCAAAGCCGACCGACAATAAAAATTAAATCTTTTTGGTACTTTTTATGTTTTTTTTTCTTTTTAAAGGGCACCGAATTTTCATTTTTAAAATGTTCCAACTATAGACAAAAATTGGCGCGGCAAGTTTGAAATTTGGTCTACAACTCTATGTAAAAATAAGTCCTGCTAGAAGGACAAATATGACTCAAAACACGTATTAAAGAACGTACTACATTGCGCCTTTTTAGTACTGCCGGCAGGACGCTGTACAATCTATCATTAAGTAAATAGGTTGTAGAATTTACAAAATAATTTAAAGTATTTTTGGTTTTTAAAGAAAATTTTATAAATGTTTACCTTAATACTAGTCTGCTAAACATTATAGACGTTAACCATCAGATGAAAAGGTAGTGTCAGCTACTGACAATGTAGCTTCTTAGATAGGTCATTTTCTTGTAGTTCTATTTCCTGTAGTATGGTAACTAGGTGGTCCGAGTTCTTTAAAAAAGAATCTGCAGCTTCGCTCGCTGGTTGCATGATTTGAGCCAGGTATTTTTCAAGTTGTTGAGTGGGTGAGTCAACTGCACTTACTATGGGCCTAATCGGTGCTCCTTCTTTATGTACTTTTGGTAGTCCATAGAGTTTGGGGCATCTGCTGTATTTTTCTCGTGGAATAATGCGTTTTTCTATTTCACCGCCAAGGTTTGCCTTCTTGATCTTTTCTTTTGTTGTTTTTTCTAGATATATATTAAGATATAATGTAAAAAGAAGAGATGGTTGAATACGGTCTGTATTTGCACTGTCGAGCAGCCTTCATGTGACAAGGGGGCTGCTGGACAGTCGAATGCCTTCAAGGGGGGTGCCTTCAGTTGTCTACCCTGGGGAGTTTTGCCTTTTTTAAATAGGATTCTGACGTGGAACAGCCAACATCGGCGCTTGTGTGACAGACGAGTGACGGGTTGGTTTCTTTTTTGTTAAATAAACAAGATATGATAATTGATAGAAAAAAATGCACTTGGGGCAACAATGTATGTAACATATTAATTTTAAAGGGAAATTTTAATTAAGGGTTAAAAAGGGAAAATGGAAAATTCATCTAATATCTTTTCTTGTTTAAGTTTTCAATGTTCTGGGGAAATTTTTCAAAGTTTTCAGTAGTTGTTGGGTTTCTATATTGAAGAAAAGAAAAAAAAAAATTTTTTTTTTTTTAAAATTTTTTTTTTTAATATATGTTTTGTCAGCTGCACTTGGGGCAACGGGAGCGACACATAATCTTTTGAAAGCACAAGGGGGGGAATAAGAGGGAGAGAGAGGTATTAGCACCCCCTTGAGGCCGACACTACAATAATAATTTAAAAAAAATTTAAAAAAGAAATACACAAAAATTAAAATAAAGTATTTGCTCGCCACCAATGGTACAGGTGCGCGCAATTTTTTCCCCTTTTAGTCGACACTGGGCATGTCAATATGGACCTTTCAGTTCAGCCATCCCCTTCTACTTTCAGTAATTAATTGTAAAGCAGACCTGCTGCATGGGTTCCAACCAATGAACCAGACAACAAAATGTCGGTCAACTTTTTTTTTATCAATCATAAAAATAACAGGGATTATAAATTATACTCGATAAATGGGGTTTCGATAATTATATAAGATTCCACAATTAACTCAC